>CAUYSK010045546.1:0-25387 GCA_963575035.1 Avahi laniger | reverse complement strand
GTTGATAATTGTCACCACAGGGCTAGTTAATACCGAATCTCCAGCCAATCTCTTGGCATTACTCCACACGCCATGCCCTATCATGAGAGTTGCTGACTATAGCAACTCATTTTCTGCAAACTGCTCATGATATATTCTAGGCAAAATGCCAGCATTTTCACATCTTTTACTGCTATCCCTGGAAATGAGTCCACTAATAGCACCCTGATTGTTTTCCACTGGGCCTTTCCTATGCAGAGAACATACACATCTTTAAGAACATTTCGTGAGGATGTTTTTATAAATGAAAATCTTTTACCACTCTATTGACTTGATCTGCTGTTTAAACTAAATTTTAGCTAAAGAGAAATTATCACTCATTCTATCTTATTTCTTTAGCCAACTTAAGGAAAGTAAATAGGAAGTCATTTTGACTTTAAAAAATAGTACATTATTTTACACATATATATTACATTAATTCTAAATAAAATTGAATAAAAGAACCTTTTATGGATCAAGCATTAGTTTAGAAAACTCTACATGTACTTAAATAATAGTTTACAGTGTTTGATGTTAAGTGCATACCAGAAGCAAAATAAACCCTTCATTTGAAACTGAGAGGTGCAGTCTGAAGTTTAAAATATTTGTTTATAAAATACACCTTTAAAATGATCTAAGAAAGGGAGCTGGAGCTGAAGAACATAGCGAACTAAACCTATAGTTGGATATATGGCATCCCAGGAACATAGCAGGAACTTATAAAAAATAACTTAATCATTAAGTTAGCACAGTTAAAAAGGATTCCTATAAACTCTATTATAGCCAATAATAAGAAAATACTTTTTTTTCCTCCAAATTCATGTATTTAGGAAATAATTGTGGCTAAAATGTGTTTTAGGCTGGCAGAACATTTCTACAAAGAATTCCAAGATTAGAAATATTCTTTCTTGGCAATTAGTGAGTGACAAATTGCTAAGTGGCTCAATTATGATCTTCATTCCCCATCCAAAGAGTTACTAAAATTATTATTCTAAACAGATATGTAGAAACTTTATACTATTAAAGGAAATGGAAGAACTTCAATTATCTCAGAATGTAAGACAGCAGAGACTGTAAGTTTTTTCTTTAGTCATCTAGGAGAGACAGACAAATGGAAAGGGAATTAGAGAACAGGAAAATTTTGTTTAATTATGTGGGAAGTTGTGATTTGGTAATTCAATATGTAAATTTATATGCCAAGGTGAGTAAAAGCATTTAAATAAGCAGAGTGTTTGATAGAAGTAAAATGCCTTAGTTTTCCTCCTTCTGCTGAGAGATTACTGGATTTTCACAATTTTTTCTAGTTAAGAATACAATTATTCATATATTAATTGTCCACATAAAAAAAGAAAAAAAATAGATACAGAGATTAGAAAATACCTGTATTTTTCCCCAGGGCATGAGATGACTCTAAATATTTATAATTGACTATATTTCTTCTATCTTATTTCAAAACTGGATAGTAGCTATATTGGTATTCAGTCATGCATTTATATTAGACAAATATTTTTGCAGTAATAAATTGTTTAAAATGCTCTTCACTTATAAGGACATTTTCACCTACAGATATATTTACAACAATATATATTTACAATCAATGATCCTAACTTCACCTGCCTAAATTCCCCAGTTTCTACAGTGTCTGTGTTCTCAGTTACATACATATCTATACTCAATAATAAAGCCATGTGAATCAATTTGTAAACTACATTTTCTAGTTGGTGCTGCATAAAAATTTTAAAAATGTATGCCGGATTGTTTTTGCCTAATCATTTATTGGGGATCATTCCTTTTATTCTAAGCAAAGGAGCCTCTTTTAGGTGGAACATTATCATTATTTTTCTATTCATTTAGATTTAACTGGAAGGGACTTTACACAAACACGTGACTGTTTGCTCGTAAAGATCACTGTCATATTATAATTCCAAAGATATTTTCCCTCCCTGATGGATTAGTCCAGATGTGTCCCAAGCCTGTCACAAACCGGAAAAAGGTCAAAGATCATGTAACTCTGTGTTGGGCCCTCTGTCAAGTCATGTTTACTGTCATCAAAAGGTTAGACTGGAGAAGAAAAAAACCAGGTTGATGAATGGTGCAGAACGTGTGTCAATGAAATGAAAGAGATGGCATGCACTTGTTTGCGGCAATGATAAGCCATCCAGATTTTGCCCTATCACTTTTAGTTTTTCAAAAGCACATTGCTTTTAGGTCTGGATCCTGAATATGCCTTAAGGCACTGGGACCACAGAAACAAATAATTCATTAACATGTGTCCTGCCTGTTGTTTGAAGATGCAGGCCTTTCCCTTTGTTGATTTCTGTCTCACTTCATTCGATATTACCGTCTCCAAACATTTTTCAGTGAACAGCTGCAACTGTGTTGGACTCTTTTAATTAAAAAAAAAAAATGGTAGTAGGGAGAATAAGTGAAAACCTGAAACAGTGAAATTTACTTTATTACTGTTTATATATCAATGTGCTCTAATAGAGAGGTTTTAAAATAAGAAGCAAAATAAAGTCAGCCTTTCATCTCTTTATATCTTACTTAAGAATTTTTGCAAAACATGAAGGCAACAATACTCACAACATGAAAACACATGCAGTGTATTTCCACAGCCCTAAGACCACAGTGAAATGGTGAATTTAAAACTCAGGTCTCCGACTGAGCTGAGCCCATTCGTGTATGCTGGAAGAGAAACAGGATTATGATGTCTGTAATCCAAACAGTTTTAAATAAATCTTAGACTGTCTCAAAATAGTTGCAAGTGATTTGAGCCAGGGATAAGGTTAATTTTTCCAAAACTTTAGAAGTGATTTTAATTCTGTCTGAGTGACTAATCAGTACAGCAATTAGTGGTGTAGTGAGGTGTACAATCTTCTTCCTTTTGCCTTGTAAAGCCATGCGGTTTCCTTCTAAGTGTCTATCCTTAATGATATTATGCCATTTCTCTTTACATTTTTCCTGGGATTTTCAAATACCATTTCATAGGCAATACTCACATTTATTTACTTAAGCTTTGACTTTTCTCTTGAATTCATTAGACTGTATATTTTTCAAAAGGGTGTTTTATTCACCACAGCATAGTGCCTTACACAGTTCCAGGGGTAATATAATCTCTGAGTGGGGAGTGAATTTTGATTTTGAGCCAGGATTATGTTAAAAGTTCAATACAATTTGAAAAGAGAAGCATAAGTAAGATCGAGATCCATTCTGGGACAGGAGGATGGTTATAATAGAGCAGAGATTTTGGGTGGTCATACATCATAAACAGAACTTCTACTTAGATTATCAACAGTCAGGAGGAGGACAGAGGAACACGGCCTTCTGTGGTTACTGCTGATGGGAGAAGCATTGGAAGATCCCACATCATCCAATCACTGGACCAGTGAAAGCACAACTAATTTGTTGGGATTCTGAGAAAAAGTGGATTTAATATTCAATGACCACTTTCTTTACTGTAAGATAGGAGTGGTACTCTAAAGGAATTTAAGTGATTTGCCAAGTTCCAAAATACCACCAAATACAATAATGATGTTTTAATATTGGTCATCTTTGACTCAAACATCGATTTACTTTCTTGCCTTACATAAGTGGTCCTGAAACTGCAGTCCCCAAAGTGGTAGCATCAACATCACTTAAAAAATTGTAAGAAATGCAAATTCTGAAGCTTCGCCACATCTGATCAGGAAGTCTAGGAGTATCAACCTAGGAATCTATTGTTGTAACAAGCCATCCTGGGGATTCTGATGAATGTTAAAGTCTGGGATCCACCGTACTGTACCATGCTGCAACAAATACTCGCTGAGAGCCTTAAGATACCTAGGGTATAGACATATATAAAACAGGGGTTCTGCCCTCATGCCACAAAATGTTATAGGTTTCAAAGAAAAGAAAATATAAAATAACACTTTGAACAGTCACTTTCATTAATTGAATTCTTATTTTGTTCAATTTGATAAATGAGGAGACTGAAGTGCAGTGACAAATATAAGTTTCCCAGGTTTTTATAACTCTCTAATGACAGGAATCAAAATCTTTTCTCTTTGTGTCATATTGAAATGGGTTGAGGTAGAATTTCTCTTCAGATCAGAATACAACTTAAGCATCTTCAGTATATGTGATAGTTTAATATTTTTCAACCATAAAGATATCACATATTTTATTGGTTCTTTCACCCCCTTCCTCCACCCTATTTTGTGTGTTAATGTGAAGGAAAACTTAGGCAAGGACTTGCATATGTTCAGTACATAATTTTTTTTGCATCATTAAATATCTTCAAAAAAGCCCAAAGTCTAATTGCTTAATCACTTTATAGTGAACATCATATGAGCTTCTAAATAAATGATAACTCATTACTTAGTTTAGATATAACATATTCATTTCATAATATCACAGGACTTCAGTTATAGAAGAGATTTTTGAGATTTTAGTCAAATTTCCACATTTGCAACTCTGTGCTTATATTAATATATTCTTATCTTTCCAAAGTCTTGTTACAAATAGTACTTCATCTATTATCACTTAACAAATATAATTTTATGATAATAAAGAATGTTTTTTGTTTTGAATAAGCATATTCACAGGGAAACTATGTTATATCTTTACAATGCAGTTTACCAGTCCTGGAGAAGAGCCTGTTGTTGAGGATGATGCTAGCAGAGCATCATCATCATTCCACAGTAGCCTCGGCACTTGCAGATATCATGTGTCTAAAGGAAATAATCATTCTCAAAGAAGCAAATCAAGCTGCTTCAGCTCTTCAGAGTTATATCAGAATTAGCATTCAAATAATTCAACTGGGGACTCTAGCAAGCACCTGCTGATTCTTCTTTCTGTTAAGACTACAAAACACAATTAACTCCATGAAACATTGTCACTTAAAAAAAAATAAAACATGGGCTTTGGATACACACAGGCCTAGGATCAAATACTGATTCTATTATTTACTAGCTGGACAAACTTTAGCAAGCTACTTAGCTTGTATGAATTTCATTTTCCTTACTTGTCGAATATAAAAATTACAAGTTGTGAGAATTCATTGAGGTAGCTAATGTATAATGCCTATCTATAAACCTCGTAATTCATCATAATCCTCCCTATTTCCATGGCTTTCAACTTTACACAGAGATGACTCAACCTCTGGAGAGTAACTTTATAAGGGCTGTAGATCTGGAATTAGAATGTCTACGTCTGAGTGCTGGGTTAAAGGCCTGCTGGCCCTGGTGCCTTGTAAATCAATGTCTCACATCCTAGCAGTGTATGAGGGTTAAAGAAGATCATGCCGAATGAAGATGCTTAGTAAAAAACCGATACATATGAACATTGATTTACTATTCATTATTATTATGGTTATTGTTATCATCCCATTCCTCCAGTCTGGGCTGAACTGCTCTACCTATATATGGCTTAGGGAAATAGCTACAATATTAGCTACAATAGCTACAGTTGTTCCATTGTTAGGTGAAGTGCAGCATCATTCAAAAGGTTTGTTCACTGTTAATGAAGATGGCCGCACAAGTTAAGAGTATTATTTTCATCTGAAACCATTAATTGGCAAGTCTTCCAATCTCTCATTCTCAGAACTCATAGTTTAAAAGGTAGGTTATTAAAGTTGTTAGATATTCGACTGGACTAAATTCACGAGAAGAAAAGTTTGTCAAGTTATCGATTGCTGTAGGAAGCATGCCTTTCCCTCTTTTTTTATTTCAAAATATTACAGGGGTAAAAATGTTTTGGTTATGAGAATTGCTTTTGTACAGTTTGAGTCAAAGTTATAAGTGTGCCCATCCCCAGATAGTGTGCATTGTACACATTAGGTGTGATGTTATCCATCCCCTCATTCCCCCCCCACCTGCTTGATTTCTATTGAGTTTTACTTCCATATGTGCACATGAGTGTTGAATGATTAATTCCAATTTAATACTGAGTAAATGGGGTGCTTTTTTTCCATTTTGGTGATACTTCACTTACGAGAATGGTCTCCAGTACCAACCAAGTTGACACAAAAGGTATTAGTTCACCATTTTCTTATGGGTGGGTAGTGCTCCATGGTATACATATACAACACTTTATTAATACACTCATGAATTGATGGGTACTTGGGTCGATTCCACATATTTGCAATTGTGAATTGTGCTGCAATAAACATTTGAGTGCAAGGGTCTTTTCTATAAAATGGCTTTTTATCCTTTGGGTGAATACCCAATAGTGGGAATGCTGGATCAAATAGTAGGTCTACGTTTAGTTCTTTGAGGTATCTCCATACTGTTTACCATAGATGGTGCACTAATTTGCAGTCCCACCAAAAATGTATAAGCATCTTTCCATCTGCATCCATGACAGCATCTGTTGTTTTGGGACATCTTAATGAAAGCTATTCTCACTGGAATTAGGTGATATCTCATTGTGGTTGTGATTTGCATTTCCCTGATGATTAGAGATGTTGAGCATTTTTTCATGTGTTTATTGGTCATTAGGTCTGTCTTATGTGGAAAAATTTCTGTTCATGTCTTCTGCCCACTTCTTAACTGGGCTGTTTGATTTTTTTCTTGCTGATTTGCTTGAGTTCTTTATAGATTCTGGTAATAGCCATTTATCAGATATATAGCATACAAATATTTTCTCCCATTCTTAAGGTTGTCTATTCACTCTCTTGATTGTTTCCTTGGCTGTGCAGAAGCCTTTTAATTTAATCAAGTCTCATTTGTTAATTTTTGCTGATGTTGTGAGTACCTTTGGGGGTCTTCTTCATAAATTCTTTGCCCAGACCAATATCTATAAGTGTTTTTCCAACATTTTCTTCTAGAATTCTCATAGTTTCATGCCTTAGGTTTAAGTCTGTTATCCATCTTGAATTAATTTTTGTGAGGGGTGAAAGGTAAGGCTCTCATTTCAGTCTTCTACATATGGCTACCCAATTTTCTCAGAGCCATTTATTGAAGAGGGATTCTTTTCCCCAGTCTATATTTTTATCTGTTTTGTCAAAGGTCAGATGGCAATACGAGGATGATTTTATATCTTGGTTAGCTGCTCTGATCCATTGGTCTGCGTCTCGGTTTCCGTGCCAGTACCATGCTATTTTGGTTACTATAGCCTTGTGGTATAGCTTGAAGCCTGGCAAAATTATGTCTCCCAATTTGTTCTTTTTGATTAAGACCGCTTTGGCTATTTTGGCTTTTTGTTTGTTTGTTTCCCAACGAAGCACTGAATTATTTTTTCTAGATCTGCAAAAAATCACATTGGTAATTTAATGGAGATTACATTGAATCTGTAAATCACTTTGAATAGTATAATCATTTTAATAATATTGATTGTTCTGATCCATGAACATGATATGTTTTTCCATTGGTTTCCAACCTCTGTGAATTCCTTCCTCAGTGATTCATAGTTATGCTTGTAGAGGTTTTTCACCTCCTTGGTTAAATATATCCCTTGGTATTTTATGTTCATTGTTGCTATTGGGAAATTTGATTTGATTCTCAGCTTGACTATTGTTGGTGTAAAGAAATGCTACAGATTTATGTACATTTATTTTGCAACCTGAGACTTTGTTGAATTTATTTATCAATTTCAGGAGTCTCTTGGTGTTATCTTTGGGGTTTTCTAGATATAAGATCATATTGTCAGAAAAGAGTAATAATTTGACCTTTTCTGCCCCCATTTGGATCCCTTGATTTCCTTCTCTTTTCTGATTGCTCTGGCTAGGACTTCCAGCACTATGTTGAATAGAAATGGTTACAGAGGGCAACCTTGTCTGGTTCCAGTTCTAAGCAGAAATACTTTCAATTTTTCCATCCAGTATGATGTTGGCTGTGGGTTTTTTGCAGATCTAGAAAAGATAATGCTACACTTCGTATGGAACCGGAGAAGACCCCATATAGCTAGCTAAAGAGCAAAAAGAACAAATTGGGAGGCATCAATTTACTAGACTTCAAGCTATACTACAAGGCTATAGTAACTGAAACAACATGGTACTGGCACAAAAACAGAGACATAGACCAATGGAACAGGATTGAGTAACTGGATATAAAATGATCCTCATATAGCCATCTGATCTTTCACAAAGCAGACAAAAACATACACTAGGGGAAAGAATTCCTATTCAATAAATGGTACTGGGAATATTGGATAGCCACATGTAGAGGGCTGAACCAGGATCTGCACCCCTCACATCTCACAAAAATCAATTCACAATGAATAAGAACTCTAGAAGAAAATGTTTGAAAAATTCTTATAGACAATGGCCTAGGTGAAGAATTTATGAAGAAGAACCCAAAAGCAATCACAGCATCAATAAAAACAAATAAATGGGAACTGATCAAATTAAAAAACTTCTGCACAGCCAAAGAAACTATCACTAGAGCAAATAGACAACTTACAGAATGGAAGAAAATATTTGCATGCTATACTTTTGATAGAGGCCTGATAACTAGAATCTATACAGAACTCAGGAAAATCAGTGAGAAAAAAATAAAAAAATCCCATTACAAAGTAGGCAAAGGATATGAACAGAAACTTTTCAAAAGAAGTTAAACAAATGGCAAGAAACATATGAAAAAATGCTCAACATCTCCAATCATCGGGGAAATATAAATTAAAACCACAATGAGATATCACTTAACTCCAGTGAGAATGGCCTTTATCAAAAAGTCTCCAAACAGCAAATGTTGGCATGGATGCAGAGACAGGAACACTCATACACTGGTGGTGGCGGGACTGCAAACTACAACCTTTATGGAAAGTAATATGGAGATACCTCAAAGAACTAAACATAGACATACCATTTGATCCACTAATCCCACTACTGGGCATCTACTCAAAGAAAAAAAAATCATTCCATAATAAAGACATCTGCACTGGAATTTTTATAACAGCACAATTTGCAATTGCAAAGATGTGAAAACATCCCAAGTGCCCTTCAATACATGAGTGGATTAATAAAATGTGGCATATGTATACCATAGAGAACTACTCACCCACAAAAAAAAAAAAAAAAAAAATGGTGAATTAACACCTGGATGGAGGTGTTAATTATCTTGGATGGAGCTGGAGCCCATTCTCCCAAGTGAAGTATCACAAGAATGGAGAAACTAGTACCACATATATTCACCATGAAATTGGTACTGATTAATTGATCAATACTTATGATGTGCACATATGGAAGTAACATCATCGAGTGTCAGGCAGGTGGGAGGGGGGAAGTGGGAATGGGTATATTAACACTTAATGGGTGTAGTGCACACTGTCTGGGGGATGGGCACACTTGTAGCTCTGAATCAGGTGATGCAAAGGCAATATATATAACCCAAACATTTGTACCCCCATAATATTCTGAAATAAAAATAAATAAATAAATTTTAAAAAAGAATTTTGACATATATGTTAATAAGAAATATTAGTTGATAATTTTCTCTTTCGCTATGTTTGGAATTTTGCTGACCTCACTGATCAAGTTGAAAAGTGTTTCCATATAAATTTTATCAAAGATTTCATGATATTAAAGTTAAAAGAAAACACTTCTGCAGTCTGCCACCCATTTGCCACCTTTCTCATATATATTAAATACATACATATATGTGCACACATATATACACACATATGCATGTATCTCTAATATTCTAAGAAATAAATGATTCAATTCATTTTTATTTTTATGTATTTTAATTTTTGCGGAATAATGGAGCAGTGTTTTTCAGGCTTGTTGAAACAAGTCATTTGTTACAAATCAAGAGTACAACAAATTATTCCTGGAAATACTTATTAGACCTAATGAATGTGATTCATCTTTGGGTTGCACCCTGTGGCCACAGCTATACCACAGCAGCAAGGTTTCTCATCTGTACTTTATGAAAAGATGCTCTTGAGTTACTTGATATAAAAGCACCCACAACATTTACTTCATCTCTGAGGTTCTAAGAACAAGGGCCCTGAAATGTCACAAACAAAGATACAGACTCTTTCTTCCTTTCAGTGGAGAGCTCTCAGGTTGGAATTAAGAGAAGGAAATCGAAACCAGGCAGCTCTGATATTTATCCCCTCAGCTTTGTACAGAATGAATCTAGGCTGCTAATGGGTGTTCCTTCATGCCAAGATACACATAACTTTTCATAAATTCTGCCTTGAGTGATCACTTCCATAATTAATAAATTACTGTTGAATTTTTAAGTACTTTCATATTCAGAAAGAAGCAATACGATAAATAAAAGACATATAGGTTAATACTGGAATAGTTTTATTTTAGAGCAGAAGATATACATTTAATGCTTGTTCAGTACTTTACGGCTAATGAATGGACAGTACTTTTCAAGAAGCAGCTCATTAGTAATTATTTTCCTCTTTATCATTAAGAAGTGCTTATTCGTAGTCTAACTAACATGGGCTTCAATTAAGGAATGTGTACAGGGTGTCTTTGTGTGAATCACTGGATTCTGTAAGAGTTGTCTCTAAAGTAGACAAAGCCATTTTAACTGCATGTAGTATTCCCATGTTAAAGTTTATTATTTATTATTTTAATAATTTTATTATTTAATAATAACTTTAATATCTATTATTATTACAACTAAGCAAAATATTTAGGAAAAAAGTCATTAATACTATTGGAAAAAAATTGTGTGTGTGCAAAACACCTTCTACCTATTTACCCATAACAATATAACGAGGTATATATATTTGCTATATTCATGAAAGAGCAAAACATATATCAATAGGCAGTAGGGCTAATATTCACTTTTAAAAAAAATTCTACCTCCAATATTTATAGTCTTCACATCTATCATGTATTTTAGATGACTAGAATTTCTTTATATTTTGATATGAGATTTCATTTGTATAAGAGTTTGTCTACGTATGAGAGAGAGATCTAGTCCAGTCACCTGATGAGGAAACTCATGCAATTAAAAAAAAAAACAAAAAAAACCCAAATACATGAATGTATTGGCCTTACCTCAAATCTTCAAATAAATAAAACTTTTAAGATAATTTATAAATATACTTTTTTCTACTTAAATAAAGTTGGTGGTAGTTATATATTTTATATTCATACATAGTTTAAATTCTGTGTTCTCAATACTTCTGTTGGTAAATTCTCATTAGATATAACTCATGGGCATAAAGCCATACACGTATTCTTCAAAAAGTGCAATGTGAAAATTGAAGTTAGCCCATGTTATGGATTTAATTTGCTTACACAAAGTAACCGGAACTTAATGATTCAGAAAGTTTTCCAGACAGCATGTTGTGGGAATGGTGTGGCTGAACAATTGCATGCTAAAGAGATCGAGTGTGTGGTTGATGGGTCTAGTCAACCATCCCAGAAATAGAATTGAGATTATCCGGAAGAACATTTGAAGAACCTCATGTTTTAATGGTCTGGATCACCTCAACATCCATGGGAGACTGACAGTGTTTTTGAGATTTTATACCAGCAGACAAATTGTGGGCCTGGACTGAAAAGGGATAGACATGAGATTGAACAAAGGGCCCAGAGGATGAGACCAGTCAACCAGATATCCTTGGGCTAAGAGGGTGGGGCCACTGCCAAGGTAGGATGGGAGGACAGAGCACAGAGCCATAGATGGTTATTCTCAGATCTTGAAATCTAATGGAATTTACCCTTGCTGAGTTTTGGACTTGCTTGGGAATCATGACTCCTTTTTTTTTTCTCTCTCTCTCTCTTCCCCTTTTTCCCTATTGGAATGGGAATGTCTACCCTATTCCTGTCCCACCACTATATTTTAGAAGGAGGTTACTTATTTTCTTGGTTTCACAGGAACACAGAGGGAAAGAAATTTTGTCCCAGGATGGACCATATCCAGAGTCCCACCCACATTGGATTTAGATGATTTAAAGATAATATTTGGGACTTTTTGAGTTAAATATATTTAGATGAGATTTTAGACTTAGGATTGATGATAAAATAGGTTGACTTCTGGGGATGCTGGGATGAGTGAATGTATTTTTCAAGTTAGAAAGACACGAATTTGGGGGTACAGAGGTGGTACTATTTTGGATTGAATTGTGTCACCCAAAAAGGTATGTTGGAGCCCTAAACCCCAATACCTATAATTGTGATCTTATTTGGAAATAAATAGGGGCTTTGCAGATGTGATCTAATTAAGATGAGGCAATAATGAATTAATGGATTAGTGTGGGCCCTAATGACTGGTGTCCTTGTAGGAAGACAAGAAGAAAGACAGAGATACAGGGGGAAGATAGCCACATGTAAATGGAAACAGAGATTGGATTTATGCTGCCATCAACAAAGGAATGCCTGGGGCTACCAGAACAGGCAAGGAAGGATTCCTCCACTAGGGGCTTTGGAGGGAGCATAGCCTTTCCAGCACCTTGATTTTGAACTTCTAACCCCGAGAACTGTGAGAGAATAAATTTCTGTTATCTTAAGCCACTGAGTTTGTATTGCTTTGTGATGACAGGTCTAAGAAACTAATACAGCCCATGACAGGGAACATAACATTGTTTTTCTTTGGCCTCCAGCATTCAACACTTCCTCCTCTTTTAGTAACTGTATCTGATTTTCCTCTCTCACTTTCATTCCATTTGATTTGCAGAGCTTACTCTACCAGCCATGGTTCCAAAACTAAATATGCGACCTATACATTTTCCATTTCCCTGGCCTCAGTAATTGCTTCAGGGATGAACATGTAACCCAATCATAGCCAATGGAGAAGGAGAAGGCTGGAGCTACTGCAGCCATATTACTACCATGAGAGGATAACCTGTCTTAGAAGAGAAACGACAAATATGGAGCAGAACCATGAGACTTGAGAGAGGTTGTAATCTGTAACACAATCAACTCCATGTAAACCTGGCCCTACTGCTAGAATTTTTAGTTACCTGAAATAATTCCCTTTAGCTTAAGCCATTTTTGAATACATTTTCTAACACTTTCGAAAGACTTCTATGTGCTAAATCTCCCAATTTTTGCCACTGTCCTCTTCAGTTGCTTTCAACAATCACTGAGTACCAGACCACTCTCTCCTAGTCCATTTCTAAACTTAAAAATAAAGTCGAGTCTTTGGCCTGGTGTTTTACTCATTACTTAATGAATGAAATACTTTGAAAATTACCTAGTTCAAGTTATCTCTTAGAAAAAATGCTAACCAGGATTTTCCATTTCTAAATGTGTAGTCATGGGGTATTTTCATAACTAGCACTTAGTCTTTCAGGGTGCAGGCCATTTTACAGAGACCTTCATCAGTTGCATCTCAATGGCTTGAAAGAGGAGACAAATGGTCTTTAATTTTCCCTGGAAGAACAACTCTTTTCATACATAATACATACATTTAGGTTAGACTTGATATACCCTCAATTTTCATGCCATTGAAGTGAATATATTTTATGTTTTGAAATACATTCTTAAAGGTAAGTTTATTATAATAATGAACTAATATTTTTTTTTTTTAGTGTTTACATATTCTTCCATCCAAACAAATTGTGCTTCCAAGCTTTTTGGAGAAATTCTCTAATTTCCAACCTGATTCATAACAGAAACAAAAATATAATTTTGATTCTACATTCCAAATTTAGTTTATCATGTATTTAGTTCAATTTATCATATATGCATTCTTTTTAATTTGAGAAATTTTGTTTTTAAATTGCTTATAGATTCAATATAGTTATTTTCCTCAAGCTTTATGCAAAAAATACTCTTTAGATTATCTCTATTTTTCCTTTGTCAGCAGCATAATTTTATATACTCAAATAATTGAATGGAAAAAAATGCAATTTTAAAATTTCTTTTAAAAGTAGACATATTTAATACATATATTTATTGTGAATGAAAATAAATAAAGAACATCCTCATGGATGTGGATGTACCAATCTTCTGTCTTCCTCTTCTAAAGCCAATTTAATAATTTGATAAGGTCATATAGAAACTATTTAGAAATTGTATAAGGTCATGATTTAGAACACAGATTTTCTGTTGATCATACATAGCATTATAATTTTTATTCCTTTTTTTAAGACAGAATCATCCCTGATTATCATGCATCTTACTCATCATTGAAATGGAAATCATTTCTTTGCTAAAATTGTGTATTATCAACAGTTTATCTGAGTGTTTAGAGATTACTCATTTATTAATAATTGTAACTGACTATAAAATGTGATTTTATAATGATACATATCTTAATGCTGCCATTGAAACTTCAGTTTTGATAGGACATTTACACATCAATGCTAAATTTAGCCTACTAAAATAGAAATAATATTTTAAAAACTCAAATGATTATCCCAGCAATGTTCCGAAGGACTTCTTCAATATACAAATACCCTCTTATTTATGTGTACATAATGTATTCGTATATACGTACTTTTTTTATACTTAACTGTGAATAGCTATCCTTTGTGTATAAGAATAGAAGCGCTTGCCCATATTTGTGACAAAGTAAAAGAGAAAATAAGAACAAAATTATTTTCTAATATAGACACAGCGTACATAATTTTTTTAAAAAGCTACATCCAGTTTACAGCATTGAAACCTTTCTTTTGTTAGCAACACTGTTTAAAATATCTTCTCCCCAAGGAACAATACCCTGGATACATAGGATCTACTTCTGGTGGCTGGCACAGCTAGTCCTCCAGAGGCACATGATTATCATTGCCTTTAAACAGAGATTTCTCATGAAATGAGTATTTAAAAATTAGATAATAAGGGAATAAAGGAGAAAGACGGCCACCAGTAGGGAACGCTACACATACTTGAATACTAATGCTTAAATGTGTTGCATTTAGGGCAGAACTTCCTGCCTGCAGCAGCACTTGTATGAAGCTGCTCTATTCAGTCTGCTGCTATGACAACTATCCAGGGGCAAATGTCAGGTCAGCTCCCTGCGTCTGCGTCTTGGTATAATTGCTTTGTCAGAAACCTAATAGCTGCCTTCTTTTTCTCACTGAACAGTGAAAAGCAACAGTAGCCAAAGAACTAAATGTTGAGATATTCTTCATCTGCTCTACAACCTACATCCTTGGTTCCTATTATATTGTAATTGTGATTTTCTCTATTTGGTGCTAAAACTGTGTTTACTAAGAAGTCAGACATTTTAAATTACAGCATTAATCCTAACAATTACCTCTCTATTTGGCTACATACTACCTTTTTCAGGCTCGAGCATTCATTTTGTGTTATTGGGCATCTTGTTCAAAAGCTCTTTTTCTCCCTGAAGCTGAACTTTTGCCAAGCTACAGCAAGCCTACATATAGATGTTTATTAAGTGCCTACCCTTATCCCACTATGTGACTAGGTATCTTTAGGGCTCACTGTGATAAAAAACCAAGGTTGTTTTATTCCTACAAAGTAATATAAAATTGTAGAGTCAAACAGTATTCCACAGGACACATGGAAGCCATTACAATGTCAGCTGGGTCTCTAATTAATTACTAAAATAGGTAGTGTTGATAGTTGTTGCTATATAGAGAACTAGGAAAGGGGCTTAGTTTTGTGGACTGAGATTTGATCTAGGGGGAACTTCTTAAGGTAGGTGCACCTTGAGATAGGTCTACAAATAAACATAGGAGTGCATTTGGAACTGAGAAACTACTCGAGCACCCCGCTGGTAGAAAGAGTTAGGACAACTGCTCCACACTCAAATATCTCTAAATCTTCCAAATGTCATTCGTACAGAAAAAAACAGGAGCAACAAGTAAGAAATACATTTGCTACTTGGGTAACTTCTAGTAGTAAATAATAATGGTAATAATGTATACTTTACTGAGTTTTTCAAAAGATTAAATGAGAAAATATATGTGGGTGTAAATTAAAACTATAAAATAACACACAAGTATTAATACAACTGTATATGATATGCTTCCCAATGTATGTCCTGATTTATTTACGAAATATAGTCAGATGATACTTTAATAACTGAATGGTGAAGGACTTGGAATTTAAACCTGGATCTGAGTATTTGAAATAGTTGCAAGAAATTTTGTTACTAGAATATGAATTATCAAATGGTAGTTCAAGAAATTAATTTAATGTAAAGAACTATAGAAAGGATCTTGTGGCTATTTAATGTTTCTTTTTTTTTGTTGGAACTAACTGATCAACACCCATATGCACATATAGCAGTAAAACTCAATGGAAAGTAAGCAGGATCTTGTATTTTTAAAAACTAAAATGCAGGATCCTATATAAAGAATTAAAAAAAACACACGGATAATGGGGCTTTCCCTAGAAAGATAATTTTCCTCACACAGAGACTCATACAAAGCTTGACAGTTTCATTGGACTTCTCAAACTTGCTTCATAGGCAATGATTAATGATAGAAAAATGCAAATGAATTAAACTAATGTGACCTTCTGAGTTCTGCAACCAAAGGAGTATTCAAATTCTTGCATGCTATGAATGTATGATGACATTAAGAGGTGAAATTTATGAAGCATTCTGATTTTCATTATTCAGAACATTACCCTGAATTCCAAAGGGAGCTAAATTTTTTGCACTATATTTTTCTTTTTTCTTCTTTCAAAGGGAAATTATATTTCTAGTGACATAAAAAAATGCATGGGCCAAAGAAAGGAAAGAAAGGAGGAAAGGAGGAAAGAAGAAAGAAAGGAAAGAAAGAAAAGGAAGGAAGGAAGGAAGGAAGGAAGGAAGGAAGGAAGGAAGGAAGGAAGGAAGGAAGGAAGAGAGGAAACGAAGAAAGAAGAAGGAAAGGAAGAAAGAAAATGTTAGCTGAGAATTAACTTTTCTAGGCCTGTGTGTTTTATAAAATAAATTTGTGGAAATAAGTGTTCTGTAAGTTTCCCTGCAATTCTTCTCTGTTTTTTTTAAATTAGTCTAATATGTCCTTTAATAAATAATTTTCTAATTTGAAAAATTTGCAAAAAAGAGGCTCTTCTTTTGAAAAGTAAAATTTACCAATGTAAAGCTTTGCTTTAATTGCTGTTTTCATTTTTACGAAAATCATAACACCTTTAGAATTTTTCCTCTAGAAACTTTTCACTCACATTGAGCTACAGTATTTTATTACTTAAGTTTATAGTTTCATCTATAACTGCTTTTTGTACTTTTGCTCTCTGGCCTCTTTCCAGAAGTCAGAACCATGATTTTTATTAAATGTCACTTAGATTTTCATAGAGTAGTTGAGCACAGAAGACGAACCACGAACTTGATGAAAAAAGTGATTGATCTTGCCATGTGCTGGGAATTCCCTGAGTGCCAGAATGCACTACTATGTTTTATTAAATAACAAAAGTGAGAAAATCTACAATAAGAACATGGAATATTACTGGAGAAGTGATTTGATCTTAATGTAGAACTTTCGATTTAATTGTATAATCTAAAATGCTATTTTGACATTGCTTGTCTTCAAGACAAAACATTAAAAGAAACTTAGAAATAAATATGACTTGGATTTTGGTCTACATGAGCATCATTTTCCTACTGATGAAGGTATAGGTAAGGGCTCTTAGAAAATAGCTTTGCATAAACTAAACCAATGAGATGTAGTCCTCCTTCTTCCTTATATTTCTTGTATCTTAACAGGGTGTAGAAAAAAACAAGTACAGGCTCTTCCAT
Source organism: Avahi laniger (assembly GCA_963575035.1). Classification (NCBI taxonomy): domain Eukaryota; kingdom Metazoa; phylum Chordata; class Mammalia; order Primates; family Indriidae; genus Avahi; species Avahi laniger. Next base: position 7,826 of record CAUYSK010045546.1, on the reverse strand, counting down.
AGCCATCCAGGAGTCACTGAATAGTTGATGACAAAATTGTTTTTTTTTAAATTATTGACAAAGGCAGAGGCCACTGATAATATTAATACAACAAGGTAGGGCTTCTGCCTGAGAATGGACCTTGAGAAACTTACACAGATTGATCCATTTCAGCAAAGTTGATCTGTCATGAAATCAAAACACTTTAATTACATTTTAGAAAGATTTCTACTAAAACCACAGGTAAAATAATTTTTAGTCAGGGCTAATCTTCACCTTCCCAGAAATAGCTCTACAGAAAGACTCATTTCCCAAAACACTGAGTAAATGAGGTAAAAACTATATATTCCTTGAGGCTACAAGTCTCATTGTATTTATCTTAGGAGTCATGCCAAATGTGACAAATTTCTCCTTCAGGAAGCAATTTGTCAAGCTGTTATTTAACTTCATAATAAATTTGTGACTCTGGTTTAATTTCTCCAATACATGTATGTTGTTTCCCAGGAACTAATGGATTCAAAGGGGATAGATTAAGGAGAAAGGACAGGGCAAGGAATGAACACATTATGAGAAATAAATGATAAAAATTAATATATGTGGCATAAGCCAAACACGTCAGACTCTTCATTTAGCTGCTAAGCCTAAAAATAACTGGTTTTAAAATATTATTAACAAAGATGCTATCTTGATGGAGAACCCAGTAAACCATATGTTTCCTTGACTTTGGCACCAAAATTGTATCAACATATTATGTTGAATTTCTGTGTCTGAATTCAAACCACCTACTCATATCCTGCCATTTATCCCCTTGAAATTAATAACATCCTAAACCAAAGATGTACTTAACGTTTTAAAAAATCATTTTCTTTATAAAAGTGGGTGAATTCTCAATGAAGCCAGAAAACCAAATAGTAAAGTAGAATGAGTAATGGAAATACAATAAAATCAGAAATTGTGGCTTGTTTCCAGCTTCCTGAAGAAACCATAGAGGTCACCCGAAAGAAATAAAATTTCTCAGTTTCAGATTCCCCATCCATGAGAGGGGGAAACCATTTGATCTGCATGTCTCACAGGGACTAGTAAAATGCCATATGTACTTCACTACTCAGATATACATTGATCTATCACTAGGTAAGAAAAATATATGCACTAACAACAAAGTTTTAACAGAAATAACCTTAGTCTCAATTTAAAAATAAAAAAATAAAAAATGCATTTATTAAAAACTGTAAATGTCTGTTTTTTGAGACATCGTAAAAAGCAATCTTTAAGGTAGAAAGAATAGTAATCTCGGTATGTAGTTACATAAGCTAAAATCATAAGAATACATTAAACTTAGATTCTTTATTAGCTGGGCACATGTATTAAATAGCACAGAAGAATAAGCATTTCTACATCACTCATATTTAGCTTAGGAATATACTGTACCCATATGATTATTTTGTGGCAGTTAATCTTCATAATTACTTTTGGTGTATGCTCATATTTAAATATTGCATTTAAGTAGCCAAACAGAAATAAGAGGTGGTATGGAAAGTACTCCCACAATATTAGGACCTCACTTATCTCAGCCCCATCCACACCCCATTGTTTTTAGGTTTCTAAAGCTTCCTAGAAACTGGACATGCCACTGTCCTTCACTGCGACTCTCTGGCATGTACTTAAACTCCATAAAACTTCACAAGGTATATAAGACCTCTGCACAATCTAGTTTAAGCCTTTACATACAATTCTCTCTCCTTCCATTTCTTTCCAAGAATCCCAAGTTTTCTTCACAGGAAACTGCTGTTTTTAATACTCAAGAGCTTCTCTCATTTAGAAATACTCCATATGTCTAGAATATTGTGCTCTCTCTTTTCTGCCTGTCAAAATCTCCTTCATTTCTCAAGGTCTGGCTCAAACAGTGCCTCCTCTGGGAAGCCCTCCTGGATTCTCTAGATAAAGTTAGCAACACTCTCCCCTGCCTCTCACAGCAACCTGATGACAGGCTTATTACTTTATTTAGCTTTTTCATTAAGCTTTAACAGAATGTGAGTTTGTTGGTGAAATATATTTTGTCTTATTCGTCTGTAAAGTAGAATACGAACACCTGTTCCCTAGTGAGATTGTCAGAATTATTAATAAGAATCTAATACTGAAAAGCACTAAGTAAATTCAAATAAATCTGACACTTGGTAAATTCTCAGTAAAAGTTCTCCCTCTTTACTTCTTGTGTAACATTTATATTGAGTAAAATGCCTGACACATGGCAACTGCTTAATTCATATTTGCTGAAAAAGGAAACCAATTTATGGTCTATTCAACAGTAATTTCTCCAATTATTCATATTCCTTGCTGATAGAGATACATGAAATACTTAAGAAAATACCTAGAGGAGTTCAAAAATCATGGAAAAGATGAAAGTTTATAATTTTTGTCAATAAAAATTTGTATTTCCAGAACTCATACTGGAATTAATTCATATTTGAAGTCCAGCCAAATTAAATTAATGCAGAAAGAATGTAAGTTAGTTAAGCAATTATTTTGCTCACAAAATACCAACAGAATTCAGGTCAAATATTCTTCCCTGCAGAGAAAATGCAAAATTCCAGTAGAACTGTTTTAACCACAGTTCTCAAATGTTATGTGATATATACAATGAATTCAAGTTTTAAAATTAGAATGATAAATATGTATTATAGTTATCCATGAGTGATATTTTATAGATCCGTAAAACATTTTAATCTTTGCCTTTCTTTAGTTTTTATGTTTATAATTATTTCTATATGTTTATACAAAGTAATGGAACATATACTTCCATATTTTAATAGTTTAAAATACTATTATAATAATTTCCAGATTCTGTTCTGCTTTAATAGAGGTAAGATGGTAAGTTTTGGTGATGAGAATGTTTTAAATCAAATCTCTCTGGTTTTGTTTGCTAATGTGTTCATGACTTTGTGTTCATGACTTTGTGCTCATGAGTTTAAGAACATATTTTGATATTTACTTGAGTTAGCCATATACCATCTAGGGAAAAATCTATGTTCCTCTAAAAGATGATGTCTTACTAAATATTACCAGGCATTTTAGAGACCAAGTGAGTATATAGATAATTTAGTGTAAATCCATCACTAAAACTAAAGAGCAACCAAGTGCATAGCCTCCAATGTTGAATACATTTACGGGTAATTAAAACTGACAAACATACATTTTGAAGACTATAGAGCCTGATATTTTTATGGTATTCAATTTAGAGCAAAACGTTGGATTTTGTGGTATCCTTATTGTAAATATCAAAGAAATGAAATTTACGATGACTTCCAAAATTAAAAAGAATATAAACATTCATTAGGAGATTCTTAAAATAGTTGAATGATGAATATACAAGGGAATTTTACTTCAAGAATAAAACTGGACTTAGAAATCACACATAACTTACTTATTGTTTATTTTTTTATGACTGGGGACATAACTGATACAGCCATTGGTACTCGATTGCCTCACCCTTGCAATATAACACAATTAAACCAAAGGGCCACACTAGTTTATTTTTATCTTGTGCCACATCTTTTTTACTTCTAGGTTCTGAAAAATTATAAAACAAAAGTAAAAAAAAAAAGAATAAGGGAAAAATGGAAAGAAATTTGACATGATGAAGGCAAACCCACTGAAAATATGAGAGTTTAGAACCTCATGTTCGGTCTCTTCAAAAAGAACAACTGAGTCATAAGGATTCACTATCAAGGAATAGATCTGAGAATTTAGGATTCTCATCCCTGTATTCAACTCCTAGACTATTTTGTCCATAGCAGTGTTTCCCCAAGCCAGTGTCACCTCCCCCTGGGAAAATTTGACAACTATACAGCAGGTGCTACTTGGCATTAAATAGGTGGGAAACAGGTTCACTAGAAACCATGATATTTTCCAGGCAGTCTTATGTGATTAACAGTCCCTGTTCTCAAAGGAATTTTTAAAAGTCCTGCTAGATATCTTTGTAGGTGAAAAGCCTATTTAGAATTATCTGAGTCTACAACTTAACCACATTTTAGGTATAATCAGAAAATTTATGCCTGATTTTAAAAATATGTTGAATTATCTAAGGAATACCACTATGATGTAAATCAAGGGAGTATTGGACTATGTTTTGTTTGGAACTTTAGCGACAGTTTCTTACCATTTGGAAAGTTCATGTCCCCTATCACTGTGAATTGTCACAAGATATTAATACTTATGTCAGAGGACAGTTTAGCTGTTGCATTCTCACTGATGTGACGTACAGGTGCGAGCATCTGATGACTTCATTATATCTTCTAGTGCCACAGTGTCCCCACATTTCCACATGAAAATACATGTTATGTTATTATATATTATTATATTGTCCTTTAATGTATAGATTATATTAATATTGGAATATTATATCTATTTTAATTGTGGGCAGAGATAATTTATATTAATTATAAATTTCATTTTAGGTCTAAATGTGGGACAGTTCAAGGTAAATATTGGAAAAAAAGATTCTGTAATTGACATGGTTAGGAACTACTGGTTTCAAGTCAAAGATTCTTAGAAATTTAAACAAGGATATAATAGGCATATACCTATAAAATAAGCTAAAATCCTGATTTTGTACAAATAAGGTAAAAATTAAGGACGAGGACTTCATGTTTATTAAGATGTTTAAAAACCTTGCTGCTCTTTGACTGAGTAATTCCGCTTCTCATAATTTATCTTAACAAGTAATAGGCAAGGCATTCTTTTCACATGTAAATTATGCTAAAAATAGAATTAGCACTGAATCTTTTGTTTAAAAATGACATGGAGTATTAAGTGGCTTTTAAAACAATTTTGATAAAATTATGTAGTGATACAGTAAATACTCATAACACTAGTTGAAATGAGAAGATACAATGTGATATTTTGCTTTTTTTAAAAAGAAATTTGCATAGAAAAAATACTAGAAGAAATTTTATTATAAAACTAGGTGGTGGAATTATTAGCAAAATTTATTTCCTTTTTATGTATTTATTTCCCAAATTATCAAAAATAAGTCCATATGATTGAATAGATTTTTAAAAATATAATAGTAAGTATGACTTTAAAAAGCAAAAAGATTGTGTCAAAGTGGGGCTTCATCCTGAACAATTCTATGACTTTAGGGAAACATATTTAACTGCTCTAAGCCTCAGTTTCTCTACTTCTACAAAAATTATGATAATTGTATTAAAAAGATGACTTGCAAAATATATTCTATCCCAAATAGTTTAAAAGTGAAGTCTAGATTTGTCCATCTTTCTGATTTATCAAAGTGAATAATTCCTAGATAATATAAAAATTTCAGATTTTGATGTTAAAAAAACAATGAGTATATGCTAAAATGCATTGAGGATTAACCTCAGCTCTGTGAAATCTGATCCCTGATGAAGCAGTAGTCTCCTGTCCTTGCCACTGGCTTGCTTTAGGCTGAAGCTGCATAATAAGCTTCCTCTGGACTTTGGTACAAAATGGACATACAGAATAAAGTATTTAACACATCCATAACACCTTTCATGTTTACAGCTCAAAGAGCTTTAAAAAATGCAATTCATTCATCAAGCCTCACAAACTCTGAAGGACATGCATAACTACAGCTCTTCATGTGACTAACTATCGGCAGCAAGTGGTCACATGGGTGGCTTAACAGAAAACAGATTTTTATTTTTTTATTTTTTTTATTCCAGGATATGTGAGGGTACAAACATTATAGTTACACTTTATGTCTTTGTCTCACCCAAGTGCGAGTTAAAGGCATGCCCTTCCCTCCCTTTAGTACTCCCTGTGTCCTTTAGTTGTACATTTGCCCCCTCATCCCTCTAATCCCTAGAGAGTATTTCTGCCATGTGATCACCCTAGTGTTGATCAGTTAGTACCAATTTGACGGTGAATACAAGTGGATCCCATTCTTCTGCTCTTGTGGTGCCTCACTTTGGATAATGGGCTTAAGTTTAATCCAGGAAAGGATAAGAGGTGCTAGATCCCTGTCATTTCTTATGATTAATATTCCATTGTAAACATATACTAAATTTTAATAATCCACTCATGGATTGACGGACACTTGGGTTGTTTCCACATCCTTGCAATAGTGACTTGTGCTGCCATAAACATTTGGGTGCTGATGTCTTTATCGTAGAATGTTTTGTGCTCTTTTGGGTAGATGCCTAATAGTGCTATTGCTGGATCAAATGGTATTTCCATTTTTAGCTCTTTGAGGTATCTCCAAATTCTTTTCCACAGAGGTTGCACTAATTTGCAGTCCCACCAGCAGTATAAGAGTGTTCCTGACTCTCCACATCCTCGCCAGCATTTGTTGTTTTGGGATTTTTTGATAGAGGCCAGTCTGACTGGGGTTAAGTGATATCTCACTGTGGTTTTGATTTGCATTTCTCTAATGATTAGAGATATTGAGCATTTTTTTATATGTTTGCTGGCCATTTTTCTGTCTTCTTTTGAAAAGTTTCTGTTCATTTCCTTTGCCCATTTGTTGATGAGGTTGTTTGATTTTTTCTTGTTGATTTTTTTGAGTTCTAGATAGATTCTGATTACAAGCCCTTTATCAGATGTGTAGAAAGCAAATATTTTTTCCCATTCTGTGGGCTGTCTATTCACTCTAATGATAGTTTCCTTAGCAGTGCGGAAGCTTTTTAATTTGATTAGATCCCACTTATTTATTTTTGTTGCTGCAGCGATTGCTATGAGGTTCTTCTTCAAGAATTCCTTGTCTAGGCTGATGTCTGAAAGGGTCTTCCCAACATCTTCTTTTAGAATTCTTAAGGTTTTCATGCCTTAGGTTTAAGTCTGTTAGCCATCTTGAATTGATTTTTGTGAGAGGTGAGAGGTGGGGGTCTAATTTCAATCTTCTACATGTAGCTATCCAGTAGAAAACAGATTTTAACTGTTCAATTTTTGAATTTTGTGTTCTGCCTTAGAAAGTCAGAGGCACAATGAAGAACCACTGAGTCACTGTAGATTTCTCTGAGTATTGAGTTGGGTTATGAATGCACACAGAAAGAATGATATCATTGTCAACATGCAAAAGAACTCTGGCTGTCTCTCTTGGGCAAAGAGTGTTTAGACCCAATTTGGAGGAGGGTCCTGGCCAACTCCATGCTTTGGTGAGAAGCAGAATCACTTGGTAGGAGTCTCCATGTGGCGTATCAAAGGAAATCCTTAGAATTCATAGTAAGAAGAAATGATTTAGACATTTTTGAAACACTAATTATAAACACTGAACTAGTGTTCACAGTGCATAATCAGTTCTCCCAAAGTAAAACACTTTGGGAAGTTTGTAAAATTTAGGCTGATATCCAGGCAAAACCTGGTTTGCTAGTTATGGTAGAGTGCAAAATATTTGTGAATGAAGTAAATCATTTTCCAGAAGAAAACTACACTATCAAAACATTGTGAGCAGAGGCACACATGATATGAGTTGTAAGATTTGATTCTAGACTATGGGTTTCCGCTTGGTGAATATGATTAATGAAAAGACAATATGGAATTGTGGAAAGATCTCAGGTGTTAGCCTTACCTAATACACTCATATCCTGACTTTCCCATGCAGCTTGCATGAGTTATCCCAATTCTCTAGCCTCAGATTCCTTACATGTAAATGAGAATAATAATACTCACTCTCATGGGGTTGTTGAGAATAATAAATGAAAAAAAATGTCTGTGAAGTACCTAATAGATTTTTCTAATAAATCATAGAATGCCATTTAAAAAATCATTTCTGGGCCGGGCACGGTGGCTCACGCCTGTAATCCTAGCACTCTGGGAGGCCAAGGCGGGCGGATTGTTTGAGCTCAGGAGTTCGAGACCAGCCTGAGCAAGAG
>CAUYSK010045543.1:0-34835 GCA_963575035.1 Avahi laniger | reverse complement strand
CTATTTGCCAGCTTTGTATTAGTGACTTGTAGGTATAAATATCTAAGAGCGGTGTTTTAGTTTTCTTTTTGTGTTATCAGGTTTTAGAGACAATATAAAAAACCTGTGGGAAACTTCTAACAGCTTCTGATACCACCTTTGAGATTTTTTTTTTTTTTCCTCCTAGGGTAATGAATGATACAGTGACCATTCTTAAGTGTGACCATTCTTAAGAAGGATGCAGCAAGTAACAGTGTTGCTGCCCAACCAGGTTCATTTGCCCACTGGGCAAGAGGAAGCCGATGTGCTGAGACAGCAGGGTTTACGGCAGAGAAAGAGTTTATTCTGCATAGTGCTGAGCGGGGAAACAGGAGAAATTTCTCAAATCTGCCTCCCAGAGAATTTGGGAGACAGAGTTTTTAATGACAGTTTGGCCTAGGCAATTGAGTCTGCTAATTGACTGTGTTCAGGGCACAACCATAGGGTTTTGGAAATTGTCTTCTTTGATGACCGAATTCTTGAGTGGGGGCCACAAGACCAGTTGGGTCAGTTCCTTGGTATCGGCCACTGGTCTGGGTGGGTCAGCCGTTCCACTGGAAGATACCTCAGGACCTACCCCTAGGTTTCAAAAAGGTGATGTTATCTATGGAGAAAGCTAAGAATCTTTATGACCAGGCAGGTGGCTCCAAGGTGGCAATTACAGAGAAGCAAACAGGGGGACAGTGGCTGATTATTATCATTATTTTTAGCTAGGCCTGCGCCTCACTTTTAGCTAGGCCCTTACCACAGTTCTCGCCTTGCACCCTGTTATGGAAGGGCAGTTTCACTACATGTGCACTTTTCAAAGGCAGAGAGGAGGGAAGCCTCTTTGGTCTTTCTCTGAGGTGACCTAATGTCTGCCGAGATGCCCTCCAGAGAATGGCTTGGTTGCTGCTGCGACTGCCTTTGCAGATACCGATGCCTGAGAAGCTGGATCTTTTCCAAATTAAACTGTGAAAATGCAGACCACAAAGTCATAAGGGAGCACTAGAGGAGAACAGCCGTTGCTGTTTTGCCACACCTTGTTTGCGGCCCTGTTTGATCCTGAACAGAGGACCTAGCTAACCTGCGCCTGAACTCCTGACCCACAGAAACTGTGAGATAATAAATGTGCATTGTTTTAAGCCACTAAATTTGTGGTCATTTGTTATGCAACAACAGAAAGCTAATGTGAACTAAAATAACATTTTAAGGCTCACCTTCCCCCGCCACCAGCTGACTGAATGGACCACCTCTTGGCCAAGGGGATATCCTAAAACTAGATTGCCTGCCAGGAGGAGGAAGGTCAGACATGCCTTATTATGCCCCACTCCCTTCTTGGGAACATCCTTTGTAACCCAGTAACAGGCCTAAGTGTATGCAAGACAAACCTACAAGTCCTCAATTTACACAACAAATATACGTCTGGTGGCTTGTCTCTGATGAACAGACTCCTCATCTTAACTTAAAACATTCCAAGCCCTTAGACAAAGCTTCATGTCTTTAACCAATTACAAGCCAAAGAATCTTTAAACCCACCTATAACCTGTAAGCCACCCCTCTGCCCCCTATCCCTCCCCACTCCCCCACCCCCACTTTGAGATGGACCAACTTTTCGGGCCAAACCAATGTATGCCTCCCACGTATTGATTTATGACTTTACCTGTAACCCCTGTCTCCCTGCAATGTATAAAACCAAAGTGTAACCCAACCTCAGCGAGTCCACTTGCTCAAGGCTTGTTGGCCATGGCTCCGGGTCATGGTCCTCAAATTTGGCTCAGAGTAAATCTCTTTAAAATTATTTTACAGAGTTTGGCTTTTTTTTCTGTTGACACTAACATGTCCGCTTATTTTATCTGCTGATCCATAAGATTAATTGTAAGTTTAATAAATAATTCTTTCTTCTTAGATAGCAACACTTAATGAGATCAGTGCATGACTGCTTTGAGTGAGTACCACAGAGTTTCAGAATGTAAAAGCACATTCTGTGAAAAGCGTTTTGTATTCTTTCATGTGATGCTCAGTCAGGTGCAGCCACAGAAGAAACACAGGAGAGGCTTGGGGAAACAAAGTTTATTATACTCACAGGTCCTGGAGACGGGAGGCATGGCACACCACGCAGGGCCACATGACCAAAACACTAGGGTGGTCTCCTAGCAGAAGACAGGAGGGAGGGAAAAGCATTAGGGAGAGCCTTTATTGTGGTTTCCTTGGGAAAGACAAGGCAGGGCAAGTTGACCAGTTTAGGATAGGCTGGTTTGGGTAATTTCCACAGACTCTAAGCTGTAGGGGTGGTCCCTAGTTGACTGGCACCTGGCCCTGTGATGACTAAGGCAGAGGAATCTTGTTTCCGTGGGTGTGGGGGTCAGGTGGAGGAAGTGTGGCTCTGCATCGGTTAGTTTGCATATCAAAGGCATGCTCCTGGCTAAGTCCTTTGCTGTCTCTAAGAACTGGCTAGCCCTAAGAGTGGCCGTCTCTTCCCAGCTAAGCAGGTTATTTTCTTTTTTTCTCTCTGCCTCTTTGATCAGGTCTTTAATCAAAATAAGCTGTGAAAAATGACTTGAGCTTTCTGGAATGAACAAACTTAAGAGTTTATGCAGCAGGTTTCTCTTCTCCTGTGGTAGGTTTCTCTTCTGCTGGCTTCTTTTCTGCTGCTGGTTTCTTGGTAGCTGTGTCTATTTTCCCCACCAAAGTTGTTTTCTGTTTCTTAACACCAACAGCCTTCTTTCCATTCTTCCCCATCACAAGATTCTTGCCTGTAAGCCCCACCTTGTCTGATTTGGCCTCTAGCGCTGCTGCCGCCTTATCCACCTGGAGTTTGCGCTTCCTGGCCTAGTAAAGATGGTGTTCTGGCCTAGTCTTTGTGTATGGGTTTCGCTTCAACATGATTCTCCGGTGTTTTAGTGAAATCTTCTTCAGGATTTTGCAATGACTCTTCTTGCATGGTGCTCAAGGGCTCTTTGGAGACAGGTTTTTCAAGATATCAAAATATCATAGTATATAAAAAATTTAAAAATGTACAATAGAAAAAGTGGGTTTTCTTCCCTAAAATTTAATGGATGAAAAGGCTGAAGCAATCGTTCTATTCTGAATATAACAGTGGTGTTTGTATCAAATTGAACGTAAGAGGAGTGTACAGGAAAAGAGACCAGGTTCATAGGAGCCTTTCCAGTCATGGCCCTTTCCTGACATAATTGCACCTGTGTTAATTACCACTTGTTGATTATTCAAATTCATTCTTTCTATTTGGTTATCTATAGATAGACTCCAGCTCTCACATAAAAGGTATTTAGAAGGGAAAGAAACACCTAAAATCAACTTTGGATGAGCAAAGCTAAAAGCTGTTAATGTCCCATCATCCTACATGAATTTGGGCAGCAGAGAAAATCTGGTAGTTAATACTGGGAATTCTCAGATGGATTTGTGTTCACTCTTCATCTCTGTTCAGTCATCTTTTTCTTCAAGGTTGTCTATCTTTGGTGTTACAGGTTCTTTTTGATCTGAGCTCTATTTGATCTCTAAGGTTTCATTAGAGTTTTGACATTAACATTTGACATTTTGAACATTGTGACATCTTTTTAAACTTTAAAACATTTGATTAAGTAAAAATTTCTTCAAAATTATATAAATATATACAATTTTTGAGTAATTACTGAGTGATGACATATTCAGATTAGTATAACTTTCTTATAGCAACTGCATTAAGTTTAAAATGGAAGACACATTTTACTTTAATATGATTCATAAAAAGTTCAAAAGTCAGTTTTTAAACATTAAGTAAAGAAATGCTCAGGAACTCATTCATTTTACATCTATTTAATATCAACTGCCAGTGTCTGCAGTTATTAATGACCCAGTGTCATTTTCATTGCATTTGCCTGCCTATGCATATATCCGCCAGAATCATCATGCGAAATCATTTTCAGCTAAACGTTGGGAGAAACCATGCCTAGCATCTCAGACAGAGAAGTGACCAGTCCAGGGAAAGAATCAACCGTGCTCACAAGATTGCTGCTAATATGTAGTCATTTTTTAAAATAAATATTCACTGCTTGCCAGCATAGATGGGCTGATGTGACTTGGGCCACCTGGACCACACCTCTTACCACAGAAACCTTGATCAAGATGGTCTATGTGTTCTCTGTTCCATAAGAAGAAGGAACTAACAAGACCTCAGCTATGACATTTAGGAAAGAAAACTGTGGGGAAAATCCACTTATAATGAGCCCAGCATGTGTAGGCTATTGGAGCCACTGTGGGAACTCCTGTAGCCCTTGCTTCTGGTCCAGAATCTTCTTCATAGTTGATAATAGTAACACTACTCAGCTCTGAGTCCACAAATAAATGTTTAGCCAGATTTTTCCATGTTAAGCAGATTGCTGCCAAAATTCGTGCAGTTTACTTTCTGCAGGATACTGAGACATCAACTGCTTTTAGGATTGCTCAACAAACTTGATTCTAAGCCTTTTTTTCCTTTCTAAATCCATTTTGGGTGAGGGCTAGAGTTTGTCTATCATTTTGTTGCATTTCATCTCCATACCCAGCCAATTCCTTACCTTTTCCCCATTTCTACTCTTTTTTTTTTGAAATGGGGTCTTTCTCTGTTGTTCGGGCTAGAGTGAAGTGGCATCATCATAGCTCACTGCAACCTCAAACTCCTGGGCTTAAGGGATCCTCCTGCCTCAGCCTCTCAAGTAGCTGGGACCACAAGTGCATGCCACCATACCCAGCTAATTTTTCTATTTTTTGTAGAGACTGGGTCTCACTATTGTCGAGGCTGGCCTTGAACTCCTGGCCTCAAGCAGTCCTCCTGCCTCAGCCTCCCAAAGTGCTAGGATTAGAGTCACTGTGCCCGGCCTCCCCACTTCTACTCTTAACCCTCCTTTAGCACCAAGGATTTTCTCTTCTCTGGATACACATGGATACCTTGGCTCCCCCATACTGGAATGGTTGCCTAGATGACTCCCTTCCTCAGAGAGAAGTTTGGTCACAGGATATATAGTAACTAATATTCCATCTTCTTGTCTGTGCATAGTCAAGGTGATAGCACAAGTAGCAAATCCTTCCCTTTTCCAACAAAGAGGGAAACAAGATTAGAGTTCAGCACTTGGGATATTATTTCATAAAGAGTTTGATGCTTCAGCACAATTGCCTGATCTTTATCATCACAATTCAATTTTTCAGGATGCAGTGAAGAGAAAAAAATATGTTCAAGTTATCTTCCTCCTTGTATAAGAACATCCAACAAGGGCCCCCTCCTCCTAATTCCCAGAGTAGAACAGCAGCCACTGCAGCTACCAAATGTCATTAGAAATATCAAGATGAGTCCCTTCAGCTTCAAGACTTGATGGCTTTGTGGTTTCTCAGTCACAGAGAATTGACCTGACTTTTTTTCTTTTGATAACTCTCTGTCTGCAGGGCCCTGCAGAATACCTTTTGCTTTGATTACCCAGTGCTTTACAGCCCTTCTCATTTGCTTCTCATATCTCCTTTTTCCAGAGCATAGGGAGCTCTCCCCTTACCCTCTTGCCTCAAAGCAATTTTCCTTATTATCTCCCAGAAGTGCGAGGCCCATCTCCTTTATGTACTTTTGATTCTCCTAAATAATGATCATCTATTTTCTTTCTTTCTCTTTCTTCTTTCACCTTCCTCCCTCTCTGTCTTCCTCCCTTCCTTCCTTCCTCCCCTCTCCCTTTCTCCCTCTCTGTTTTTCCCTCCCTCCCTCCCCCCTTCTCTCTTTCTTTCTTTCTGGCACCAGTGTTTTAATCATAGGGGCAGAATTCATGTAAACACAGAGCACTCTAATTTTAATAAACAAAATAGTATATTCTTAATCTCATATTTGCCTGGTTAAGCACCTGCAATTGTTCTTGTGAATTACAGAGTTTTGTGGTGATAGTTTTCCCGATATTCCTGATATGTCTGAAAAATAGCATTCCAACATTCAGATACATAGAGAGATATTAGTGGGGCTCTTCTCAGAAGCAAAGCTGAGACAAAGATTGAGTGAATGTGTATAGTTTATTTGGGATGTTGGGGGATATGGACAGAAATGAGGGGAGGAGAGAAGAGAAAGTGTGTAATAATATAAGGAAGGGAAGTCAGTCTATAAAGGGTTCACCATTAAGGCAGCTACTATAGTGTGCAAGTGTACTTAAGTTTGATATTATGAAGTTTTAAAAAATGGTATAAAATGCATACTTCATTATGATCTCAGCCAAGGGGCAAGGGAGCTGGGGTATTTATACACTCATATTCAATAAGTATTGGTTAAGGGATGCCCCTGGTGGGTCATAAATTTGGGCCTGCCTTGCATGGAGGCACTGTGGGTTTTAGCAGCCCAAGTGCAGTCTTCCAACAAAGTCATCGATGCTGACCATTGGAAGGCAGGCTGGCGTGCACAGAAGGCGGGAGACGTGGAGGGGGCACTGGTGTATCTGCTATAGAGGACCAGGGGAGAGATCACAGAAAGCTTAGTTTATCCCACTGCCTATCTAACAAGCAACCAATTTGAAAGTCATAGTGGCAGTAGACTATGTTAAGATCCAAAAGTTCTCCACAAACAGGTGGCCCAGGTAAGCAGATAGTCAATGTAGTAGACGTTTGCCATTCTTCTAGCTGCCCAGCCCCCCAGACCTTTCCTATTTGGGGGGCTCTGCACCATTAAGTGACATGGAAACATGCTCTCATTCCAGAGGCAAAAGGCCTGGCTAAAATTTTCTTTCCCTGCCTCTTATAGCCAGGGTATGGCAGGTGATCTGGCCCTAGCCATTCAGAGACTCCTGCCTGGGAGGAAGGTAAAGATGTGGGAACTGTGGGGAATTGTTCTTGATGTTGCTGTTGGGAGTCCAGGAGCAGAGGAGTCCATGGTGGCAGCCTAACAGCAGTGGTGCAAGTGTGACTGTGACCTGGCCTCCTGATTTATGCTCATTTTCACATGTCCTTCCAATAAATCTGTCTTCTGTTTCACTTAGCAAGTGTTGGTTTCTGTTGTCTGCAACTAAGAACAATTGATCCTCTGAGAATAACAAAAGTTGGAATGCAGGCGGCCCTGCTCTGTGCAGAGTCCTAGAGGACTTTCCTAGGATCTAGAGAGGAGGATTAAAGAAATAAAGGCAATAGATGACAGGTATTTAGTCTTCAACAAATTCAGTCTAATAGGACAAATAAGTAAATTCATGTGAAAACTGAAATGTACACACTTACTTTATCTCTTTTGTTTCATTATCTTTTATGTACATGGGGTCATTTATCCCCAATAAGCGTGTATGGCAGGTACTATTACTTAGGATTTGCAGAGGAAGAACCTGAGGCATGGAGGAATTAAGTAATATTCTCAGAATACTACAGAGTTAAGTAATATTTCCAGAATACTATAATCAGGACATGACAAAATTAAGACTCAAACTACTGTGAACACTCTGCCATGACCCTTCCCATTAAAGTTCTGTTTAGGAATACCTTCCCATATGTGGGCAAAGGGCTTGGCAAACTACGGCCTATGGACCAAAGCCAGATAGTCAATTCTTTTTGTAAATAACATTTAATTGGAGCACGACCATACCCATCCACTTCTGTGTTGTTTATGGCTTCTTTTGAGCTACAGCCGCAGGGTTGAGTAGCTGTAACACAGACCACCCGGCCTGCAATATTTACTATCCGGTTCTTTTCAGAGAAAGTTTGCCAACCTCTGGGCTAGAGCACAGTTTTAAACAATTTACCTTCACTGAATTAAGCTCCTAAGCGTCTTTTGACTGGTGTCATCTGATCTGTACTATTCCAGAGACATTAGTGACTACATGATAAAACTAAATGTACGTACAAAGCAATAGCCATAGAGTGATAATAATATGTTACTCGTAACAATGATAATAACAACTGTCATTAGTGAGGACTCCCTTTGTTTAGGCTCTGTGATGAGTGCTTTACTATTAATAGTATGCTTTTACTAGCCTGACTTCAGGTTCAGAGAGGTAAATTAAAATTGTACAGAAGCAGAGAGCTTATAAGGGGCAGAGCCGGGTTTATCCCACATCAGTCTGTCTCCAAGGGCTGGGCTCTTCACCACTGTGCTTTCACCACCATCAAGAAGAGTGAAAACCAGAAAAAAAGACATTTCTACCTCTCAAGTTGTCAAGGTTCTGCTTGTGATTACTGGTGTTGCTTTCTCCTTTCTCAATGAAATATGTTGACAAACCACTCGAGATAGCCTTACTGTAGAAACCTATCAAAGAAGAAACAGAAGCCAAAGCTTGTAGTCCCACATCCACTAACATTTGGCTTTCACGAGCTTCTGCATATTTTGAAGGGCCCACTTCCCAAGCCTTTACAACTTCAGTGGTAATATGGAGACTATTCCCGCTCTTCCCACACTAGCGCAGCAAGAGGGCGTGTTGTGATCCCTCTTAAAGAGGACTTAAAATAGACCTGCCTTGTCTTGGAATGTCATTTACATAGTGCCCTCCCTTGTTGGGAGATTCCACATGGTTTATGACAATTGTGATAAGATCCTACATCATTCCCCTGGCTTTAGCCCTTATCTGCTCCTTGTAAGTACACCATTACTCATGCATGCCCTACTAGAAAGTTTAACCTTACTTACCCTGGGGTGTTACACAGCCATGAATGTAAGCAGCCTCAAAACTTCCCAATGTACCCCCAAATATGCAAAGTTTGGCATTGGCTGCCCACAGATTTTGGAATCCCAGTTCCGAACACAGAACCGGAATGTGAGTCTTAGAGTCTAACTTGTGGCCACCGGCCTGTACACTGCCAAGGGCAGGGAGAACCTCCTACTCCTCATAGTGTTATCTGTGCCTAGCATATTGCTGAGCACAGAGAAGGTCATTGGAAAAAGATTTAGTGCACCACTGTATCAGCCTCAGGGAGAGCCGAATCAGGATGGCTGGCTGCGTTTCCCCTTAACTCATGCATGGCATTCCCTGGGCTCCTGTGGGCTAGGGCCCAGGACAAGACGTCAGTTCCTGAAACCCAGCCTGGTGCTCTGGGTCTCATGTACCCAGAAAATAATAGTAACATTAATGATACAATAAAACAACTACCATTTTAGCAAGAACCCTTATTTCATTTGATGATTAAATCTACCAATAAATAGGTATTATTATATTATTCCCATTTTATAGATGAGGAAAGTGAGACTCAGAAAAAAAGAAAAAAAAACTTGTTCTAGATCACTGTATTAACTTTCTGTTACTATGTAACAAATTACATAACACAAATGTCATGCTTTAAAACAGCATGTATTTATTACCTCAAAGTTCCCATGGAAGGAATCTGGGCATAGCTTGTCTGGGTCTTCTACTCAGTATCTCATAAGGTAGCAATTAAGCTGTCAGATGGGCCAGGTGCAGTGGCTCACGCCTATAATCCTAGCCAAGTAGGAGGATCACATGAGTCAGGAGTTCGAGACCAGTCTGAGAAACATCGAGAGACCCGCCCCCGACCCCCGTCTCTACAAAAAAATAGACAAATTAGCCAGGTGTGGCAGCACATGCCTATAGTTCCAGCTGCCCGGGAGGCTGAGGCAAGAGGATCACCTGAGCCCAGGAGTTTGACGTCACAGCGAGCTGTGATAATACCACTGTACTCTAGCCCTGGCAACAGACCAAGACCCAATCTCCAAAAACAAAACAAAACAAAACCAAAACAGTATCAGATGGGCTGTATCCTAACTTGGATGCTTAACTGGGCAAGAATCCACTTCTAGGCTCATTCAGGTTGTTGGAAAAATTCATTTCCTTGTAGCTGAATGGCTGAGGGCCCCAGCTTCTTACCAGCTACCCATTGGAGGCTGCCCTCATGTCCTTACGACGGCCTACAGTTCCCTGCACATGGCCCCCTTCACAGGCAACTGATATGGCTGTTTGTTTTTTCGAGGCTAAGAGAATCTCTCACTCTAGCCTACTAAGATGGAGTCTTATATATGGTAACGTAATCATGGAAGTAAAATCGCATGACCTTTGCTGCCTAATGCAACATAATCGCAGTCGAGACATTCCATCATGTTTGCCATATTCTACTGGTCAACAGCAAGTCACGTGTTCCACTTGCACTCAGAGAGAGAGGGTTATGTGGGTCATCTCAGTGTGTGCCCACCACAGTCACACAGCTGCGGAGTGCAGCTGCCTCCCTGAAGCTCCAGGTCCCTCCCTGTCCCCATGTGCCCCTTTTGCCACATGGACTTCTCCTATCTCGTAAGTCTCATGTCACAAGGATTAAAGACACCTTTGACAGTGCCTTCAAGGTCAGGCTCACAGTTCTTTGTGATCAAGTCCTTTCAGTTTTTCAATACAAACCCTCTTGAAGAGGATTCAAAATGGCCCTGCTTGTTTCAGAATGTAATTTACACGGTCCCTGGTCTTGTTGGGAGGTTCCAGGTGGTTTATGATGGTAAAACAACCAGCAGAGCCCTTGGAGCAAACCTGGGCAGATATACTGTGTAAACTCAATGTTATGTTACACGGAGCTGAATTCTATTTCCACTGAGGACGGCTTCTATATACACGTAAATGAAGACTTAACAAATGCCCAGAGAAGAAGAAAAGGACTAATGCTATTTTTCAATTTTAATCAGTTCAGAAATTCTCATGTCTGGACAGAATTTAAATTCCTTTCCCAATAAAATACAGTGCAGATAGACCAGAGGCATGGCCTCCATGAGGAAAATCCATCAATGCACGAGACACCTCGGGCACAGTGTCACATCATTGTTTCATTTCTGGGGAGACAGACCCTGTAACCGATACCCACGACAACCTTATCACAGAGGTTGCCATGTATCTGCTGTGCTTGATTTCTTGGTCTTTCTTCATTTTAATTTTCTAAATAATGACACAGTGTAGATCTGATTTGGTGAGCAGACTCCACAGAGAGCTTTGTCTATGGTTTATTAGCTTGTGATGAAAAACAACTCTGCAGAAACATAAAGCGTGTTCTACTCCTGTATTTGAGATAGATTCTGAGTTCATTCAAACTCATAAAAAGAAAAAAAAAACCTCAAAAAGGCAATAGCAACTCAACCTGGTCTTGACAGAGACTCGGGATTGCTTTAGTAGGTATAGTAAAGTTTTTTATCACAAGTAAGTTAGGCAGCCCAAATACAATTTTTTAATATGCCAGCACATTGTGCAGTGCTCCCATCAATCATAGCAGGATAATGTCACAGTAAAGAAAGGGCATGGGGGAAAGCAAGGAATTTAGCTGAGCTGAATTTATTAAAGTACTATAGGAGCAGATAACAGCAGGACATGCAAAGCTCAAGTCTATAAAACATCATGGTATATATAAGAGAAGACAAGGTATTTACTTTTTGCCACCCAGGCTTAAAAAAAACACATGCAATTTACAAAAGCGTATTGCTTTTTGAATTGCTTTTGAATTGGAGAAAATATTTAAGCAGGTTGTACCAAGGAAATACATGACAAAATAATGCTCAGTAATTGACAAAACTAGAAACTTGATGGAGTTCCACAAAAGAAAGGTGATTAGAGACTAGTCAGTGGGAAGCTGCTGTAACACTGACCTTTTGCTGTTGCTTTATGACACAGACCCACGTTGGGAAAATGTGGTTGTTATTGTGGAAAGTGGTTCCTGAGTCCTACAAAGTCTTTTGTTTTCTGAGCTCACTGGAGTCAGGACAGGGTTTGACTGGTGAGGATGGGGTGGGGTGGCAGCAAGGTGAAGGAGGGAGGGAGGGAAATAGAGAGGGAGGAAAGATACAGGTGTGGAGAAATTTAGACCTAGCACGACTGGGCGCTGGGTGAGGGCAGGTGGAGGCGAACATCACCCTCTACTCCCACCCCTGCCTCACCCCCCCCTCCGGCTCAAGACTGGGGAAGAGCTGTGGACGAAAGAAGAAAAGGTGAGATTGGTAACTACTTGATTCCTTAGGATACCTTCCGATATAATAGAAAACTAAATTGAAGCAATAAAATCATTTAAGTATCTCCTATAATAAGAAGTCTGGAGGAGGGAGATTCCAGAGTTCGTTCAGCATCGCAGCGCGAGTTGGCACTCTGAAATTCTCCTGGCATTCCCCTCCGGCTGCGAGGTGGCGGCTGCTGCTCCAAGCATCATATCCTCCCAGGGTGCAGGGTGGAGGTGGGGGGAAGGGATGCACAGAAACTGTCAAAGGGGTGAGTCTCACATGACCACGAGGAGCTGAAACACAGAGCAGAACTGGGAATGGAATATCCCTTTGCAGATGGAGGGAGTATGGGCTGGATTTATAGAGGACGAGGGGAAGGGAGTAGAGAAGTGGGGGAACTTTGTATGAATTCTGATGAAATGCTCTGATCTACCCTTGATAGAAGCCATTATTTGGAGGAATCAAAAGAAGAACCAATCACACGCTATTTCCTTCCAATTCAAAAATTTGGATTTATAAAAACTTGGATATGGGCCAGCCTGGACCAGAATAAGCTAACAGGATTTTAGTTAAGGCTGTCATCAGAGGAATGAGTAAAAGCTACACAATGGCTCAATTTGAACGCTTTAAAAAGTAAAAAAGGATTCTAATCCCATTATATAATTTTAGTAGAACCCAAAATTTCAATTCACAAAGGCCCACAAGATAATTCCCCTCTGTGATATTTGTCAGAGTCTGTCTCCTCATGACATTTATTTTCTTCTTCCTTATTAAAGCAATGCCATGCTTTTCAGCCTGGTTTTTTTCATTCTCATTTTAGGCCTCAACTTTTTTTTTCTGTCTAGCTCAGCATTGATGCTGGCTCACTTTTCAGGGAAACAGATTGTTTCAACATGAATATGAAGTTGTTAGAAAAAGCCCCAGGAATGCTGCTTGTTATAAGGAAAAGAATTCCAGCACCCAGCTGTGGCTTGCAAACTTTCAAAAATCCTCACATTTGTGTTGCAGAACTGACAGGCACAGGTGAGCTTTCAGAGGGGCAGTATAGCATGATGAATAAGATGTAGACCCTGGACCCAGACTACCTGGGTTTAACTCTTAATTAAGTTGTGGTAAATTAATTCTCTGTGGGATGCTGGAAGCCAGGAAATTATATGTACTTCGGTTTTGTCATCTGTAAAATGAGAATGATGTAATTAACTACCTTACAGGGTTGTGGTGAGGATTAAATGAGTTAATATCTTCAGAATCCAACTACTTACCATCTCCATTACGACCTACCAGTGGTATTTAAGCCACCATCATCTCTTTATGGATCACAGTCTCCTGACTAGTCTCTTAGTCTCTACCTTTGCCTTTTATAATGTAAATCGAATGTAATGCCACTGTTCTCATCAGCCTGCAAAATCTCCCATCTCATTTACTGGAGAGACAAAGTCTTCTCAATGGCCTATAAGTCCCTACATGCCCAGGCCTCTCATGACCTCTCTGGCTGTCTCCTATGAGCCTTCCCTTTCTTCACCTTGTTCTAGCCACACTGACCTCCTTGCTGTCCTTGAACACACCAGGTGTTCTCCCACTTAGGGAATTTGCTGTGGCTGTTCCCTCTGCTCAGAATGTTCCTTCTTCAGATTTCTTCGCGGTTCACTCCATCAACCCCTCTCTGGCTTTGTGGACAACTTTATTGAGATAGAATTTACATACCATAAAATTCACCTGTTTTATGGCTGGGTGTGGTGGCTTACATCTGTAATCCCAGCACTTTGGGAGGCTGAGGCAGGAGAATCACTTGAGGCCAGGAGTTCGAGGCTACAGTGAGCTATGATCAGTGCCACTACACTGCAGCCTGGGTGACAGAGAGAGACACTGTTTCTAAAAAAATTAAAATAAAATATAATAATTCACCTGTTGTAAATACACACTTCAATAGTTTTTAGTATATTTTGAGAGTTGTGCAACTATCACCCCAATCAATTTTAGAACATTTTCATAACCTCATAAAGAAACCCTGTACACTTTAGCTATCGTTCTCCAATCCCCCATCCCTTCTGGCACTTAGCATGTTTTAAAGGATGATTCTTGTTGTAGTATGTACTCATTTGTTTTTATGACTGAATAATATTCTGTTATGAGAACCTCTACTACATTTTGTTTATCCACTCATCAGTTGATGGACATTGGATTTTACACCTTTTGGATATTAAGAATAATGCTGCTATGCACATCAGGTATAGGTCCTTGTGTGGACATACATTTTCAGTTGTCTTGGGTATATACCTGGTAGTGGAATTGCAGGGTCATATGGTAGCTCTATGTTTAATCTTTTGAGGAACTGCCCGGTTGTTTTCAGAGTGGCTGTAGTGTTTTACATTCCCACCAGCGACATATGAGAGTTTCGATTTCTCCATGTCCTCTCCCACACTTACTGTCTGAAGTTTTAATTCTAGTCAGTCTAGTGGGTGTGAAGTGGTATCTCACATGATTTTGATTTGTAGTTCCCTAATGACTAATGATGTTGAGCATCTTTTCATGTGCTTGTTGGCTATTTGTATACCTCCTTTGGAGACATACCTATTCAAAGCCTTTGCCCATTTGTAATTTTGTGATTTTTCTTCTTATTATTGAGTTGTTAAGAGTTCTTTACATATTCTGGAAACAAGAACCTTATCAGATATATGATTTGCAAATGTTTTCCTCCAATCTATGTGTTTCCTTTTACTTTCTTGATGGTTTCCTTTAAAGCTGTGGTCCCCAGCCCCTGGTATTGGTCAGAGGCCTGTTAGGGACCGGCTTAACAGCGGCCTAACAGGGACCTGGTTGCAGAGCTCTGCTGGCCCCACCCCTACACAATGCCCACCCCCCACCTGTCCCACCCCACTCTGTGGAAAAATTGTCTTCCATGAAACTTAGGAAACACCCCCCTAAGGAAAGATGCATGACAGGAGGTGAGCAGTGGGTGAGTGACCAAAGCTTCATCTGTATTTACAGCTGCTCCATGGAAAAATTGTCTACCATGAAGTGGTCCCTGGTACCAAAAATGTTGGGGACTGCTGCTTTAAAGTGCAAAAGTTTTTAATTTTGATGAAGTCCAATTTGTCATTTTATCTTATTACTTGAGATTTTGGTGTCTTATCTAAGAAATCATTACCCAACCCAAGTTCATGAAGATTTACTCCTATGTTTTATTCTAAGTAGTTTACAGTTTTAGTTCTTACATTTAGATCTACGATTTATTTTGATTTTTGTGTGTGATGTGAAGTAGAGGTCCAACTTCATCTTTTTGCATGTGAATTTCCAGTAGTCCCAGCACCATTTGTTGAAAAAGCTATTTTCCCCTTGTTGAATTATTTTGGCACCTTTGTGAAAAATTAGTTAACCATAAGTGTAAGTGTTTATTTCTGGGCTTAACTCTAGTCCATTGATTTATATATCTATCCTTTTGCCACACTGTCTTCATTACTGTAGTTTTATAGTAAGTATGAATTCTCCACATTTGTCCTTTTTCAAGATTGTTTTTGCTATTCTGAATCCTTTGCATTGCCGTATACATTTAGCATGAACTTGTCAATTTTTCTAAAAAGTCACCTGTGATTTTGATTGGGATTGTACTGAAACTATAGATCAATTTGGGGAATATTGCCATCTTAGCAATATTAAGTTTTCCAATCCATGAACATGAAAATGTCTTTCCATTTATCTAGGCCTTCTTTAATTGCTTTCAATAGCATTTTTGTAGTTTTCAGTTTCAAGTCTTATACTTTTCTGTTAAACTTATTAGTATGTATTGTATTTTATTCTTTTTGGTGCTATTGTCAATGGAATTGGTTTCTTAATTTTATCTTTGGAATATTCATTGCTGGCAAATAGAAACGCAATTGATTTTTGTATATTGAACTTGTATCCTGAAACCTTGCTGGACTCATTTATCAGTTCTAGTAGTTTTTTAGTGGATTCCTTAGGCTTTTCTATACACAAGATTATACCACCTACAAGTAGAGAAAGTTTTCTTTTCCAATGTGGATTTCTTTTATTTCTTTTTCTTGTTCAATTGCCCTGGCTAGAACCTCTAATACGATGTTGACTAGAAGTGGTGAGAACAGACATCCTTGTCTTGTTCCTGATATTTAGGGGAAACATCTATTCTTTCATCATTAAGTGTGATATTAGTTGAGGATTTTTAGTAGATGCCCTTTATCAGACTGAGGAAGTTCTTTTCTATTCCTTGTTGCTTATTTTTTGTAACAAATGGATATTGCCTTACCATCTTCATGTCTTAGCCAAAATGCTGCATTCTCAGTGAGGCCCACTTAGACCACCTTATTTAATGTATAATCTGCTTGCACCCACCATCACCCTATTCTATGTTGCTTTTTTTTCACTATAGCTGTAATCATATTCTAACATATTGATTAACTTACTCATTTGTTCGGTGTTTTTTTCTGCATCCTTTTGCTAAAATATAAGTTCCACAAGACCAGGCATCTTTTTCTGTTTTTTTATTTTTATTTTTATTTTTATTTTTTTTACTAATATATCCCAAATGTCTCAAATACATAGGAGTTCAGTAAATATTTGTTGAGTAAATATATTAATGTAAAGTGCTTAGAGCAGTGTTTTTGAAATAGTAACTACTATATACGTTTTTTATTTTTTATTTTTTATTTATTTATTTACTTTTTGAGACAGAGTCTCACTGTGTTGCCCGGGCTAGTGTGCCGTGGCATCATCCTAGCTCACAGCAACCTCAAACTCCTGGGCTCAAGCAATCCTCCTGCCTCAGCCTCCCGAGTAGCTGGAACTACAGACATGAACCACCATGCCCGGATAATTTTTTCTATGTATTTTTAGTTATCCAATTAATTTCTTTCTATTTTTAGTAGAGACGGAGTCTCACTCTTGCTCAGGCTGGTTTCGAACTCCTGAGCTCAAACAATCCGCCCGCCTCGGCCTCCCAGAGAGCTAGGATTACAGGTGTGAGCCACCGCGCCTGGCCTATTTTTAAATTTTTTTAAATTTCAACATGTTAGGGGGCTATAAATGTTTAGGTTACGTATATTGCCCTTGCCCCACCGCAGTCAGAGCTTCAAGCGTGTGCATCCCCCAGACAGTGCGCGCCACACCCATTAGGGGTATATATACCCATCCCCCTCTCCCTGCTCCCATCTGCCCAACAACCAATGAATGTTATTACTATATGTGCACTTCAGTGTTGATCAGTTAATACCAATTTGATGGTGAGTACATGTGGTGCTTATCTTTCCATTCTTGTGATACTTCAGTTAGTAGAATGGGCTCTAGCTCTATCCAGGATAATACAAGAGGTGTTAGATCACCATTGTTTTTTGTGGCTGCGTAGAACTCCATGGTATACATATACCACATTTTATTAATCCACTCATGTATTGATGGGCACTTGGGTTGTCACCACATCTTTGCAATTGTGAATTTTCCTGCAGTGAGAAAGCAATTCAAACATAGTGCTAAGATCATCCTATTATCCAGATCCATTAGGTCCTTGCCAAACATGCTCCTAAGCTTCTGAATGCTTTTTCTGATACCATTGGGAGTTTTGGTTTCATTATTTATAAAGCAAGGAAAATAATACCTCCCTAATACTTCCTAGATGGCATGAAAGTGAAATGAAATGATGTATGTGGTGTTTGGTCCAAACTCAGTAAAGTTTATGTCTCTCTCATGTAATAGTTTAGCACAATTAGGCCTCTCTGCTCCATGAGGTGGTCCAGGCATCATGTTACTTCCATCTTGTTGTTCCTCCGTCTCCTAAAGTATTGTCCATTTCAATGCTATTGCTGCACAAGAAGATACCACAAAACTTAATGGCTTAAATCATTTTTTTTTTTTTTACTCGTGATTTTTAGAATCAGCAATTTGGTCTGGGCTCAGCTGTATGGTTCTTCTATTGGTCTTACCTGGGATTGCTCATGCAGCTCTAGTCATGTGGTGGCTTGACTGGGGCTGGATAATCTAAGATGTCCTACTCATTTGCTGGTTGCTGACACTTTTCATGTGGTTTCTTATCATCAAGGAGGCTAGCCAACGTGTGTTTATATGGCAGTCGCAGGGATTTAAGAGAGAAAAAGTAGAAGCCACATGACACCCTGAGATCTAGGCTTGAAACTCTGTTAATGTCACTTTCACCCCATTCTTTTCACCAAAGCAAGATGAAGGGTTGGAGAAAGAGATTTTTCCCTTTTGATGGGAGGAGCAACAAGGTCACATTGCAAAGGGGCATACGTGTATAAATGGGAAGAATTTGTGGCTATCGTAATCTACCACATTCCCTCCTCCTCTGTATGGTTAAAACTATCTCATGAGCACCATATTTGCATTTTAGCAGCTCATATCTAATTGCCAGAACTTAGTCACATAGCTACATTTAGCCATCCTAGACCTACTGAATCAGAAACCCTAGGAGTAGGGCCCAGCATTAGTAATTTAACAAGCTATACAGGTGATTCTGATATACCCCTAAGTTTGAGAATCACTATCATACTGAATACTATAGTGCTGGGCCCAAGTTCCATCTTTAGGGGAAATGCACCCACCCTCAAGCTACAGGGAACTGTGGCTACTGACATAGCTGTGTTCGTCACTGGGAATTGCCCTCAGCTTCAGAGACCTACCTTGCCCAAAGTTACACTCTCTACCAGTACATAGCTCATGGTCAATAACAGGATACAAGGATACAAAGGCCCAATCCCTTGTCTCAAATTGAGACAACTCTAAAGAGCTTCCCAATTCCAGAGCTCTCCATAGGTCAGCTGAGGCCTCAGTTGTGACCACATTGCAGGCCAGCTTCTTCCTCTTCCCAATCCTGCCTTTCTTATTTCCTTACTCATGTATCTTTTAAGAGCACCTCCAATAAATCTTTTGCACACAACTCTCCATATCAGAGCCTGTTTCCAGGCAACTAATTCAAAACAAATTTGTAATGACACATACACAGGGATAGTTTATAATAATAGAAGATTGGAAATGCCCGCAGTAGTGGACTGGTTAGATAAATTACATGGCCTGTGAAGTGAATTATAGACTGCTATGTGAAGATCTCTGGAAATAATAATTACAGTAAAAGCTAATAAGTAAATAGCATTTACTTTGTACTAGGCACTGTTGAAAGGTCTTTATGTGAAGGTGATATTATTGTGCCCAGGTAAAGATGAGTAAGTAGAGAATAAAACAAAGAAGAGTCTCCCCGGTAAATGAAATGACATATTTGAAGGTTCAGAGGCAAAGGCAGCCTTGAATATACAAAAAATTGAAGAAAACGTGTAGTATGATAGAAGCATAGAGTGTGAGTGGCAAAAAAGACCAGAGATGAATGAGGCTGGAGAGTTAAGACGGAACTGGATGGATGAGGTTGCATGACTGGATGTCAGAGACCCGTTAGGAGGTTGTTATTCTCGTCCCAGCAGGAAGCAACAATGGCTTGGACAAGGATAGAGATGATAAGGAAAAAATCCATGGAAATTCACAAGATAAAGTTAATCCAATTTGATAACTTAGACATGGGAGAAGAAGGAGAAGCAGATGTGGTTTTATATGTGTGCTAGTGATGGGGGTGCTATTCGGTGTTGGGTTTAGACATATTAGGTTGAAGATTCCTAATAGACATCCAGATGGAGATGTCAAGAAGACAGCTGAACATGTGATTTTTAAATTCAGTCCAAAATGGAGATTGAGTTGGTGGTGTATGCATATTATTTTGAGGCATGAGACTAGATGAGCTCACTTAGGATGTGAGTGTTGGTAGAGAAAAGAAGATGTATTAGGATTGGAGATATATACATACATATGTATGTATATATATAAAATACATGTATATACATAAAATACACACATAAATATGTTTAACAAGAGAATTAAAAGCTGGACCCTTGGGCTTACCACTTAGGAAATCACCAGTGACCTCAACAAGAGCAGTTTTGTGTAGCAGAGGCCAGATTATGATAGACTGGATAGTGACAGTGGAGAAGGTAGGCACAAAATGAGGGAGGGAGGGAGGAAGGAAGGAAGAAAGGAAGGAAAAAAGGGAAGGAGAATAGGATTGTGTGTGGAAAAAAGTCATTTAGAAAGCAGTACATAGTATTCAATAACAAATTCCCCATTTTAAATAATGTCTATGAAGATCATAACTATATGGCTTTGAGCAAGCTAGTTAACCTCTACTTCATCCAGTAGTTGGAGTATTAAATACTTTAAAACATTATGAAATGCATATGATAGTGTCTGGTGCATACTAAGCACTCAAAAATGGAAATTCTCAAAATAAAATAGAAGGTATCATTATTAGTGTTGGCATCATGGAACTATCATGGAACCCCACACTCTCATAAGATAGAGAAGTAAGCCTGAACTTGAGATAGATTTTTAAAAATCTCATTAGTACCCAAAACCTATAGCTAAATTAAGCAAAGATTAGAGGAATGCCACAAGGGTGAGAATTTGTGTCCTTATTGCTTGTTGTTATTTCTCATCCTAATTACTGTCAATATTGTTTAACAGGTAGCCTGATCTCTTAGGGAAACAGGGTGACTACATTTCTAACTGAAAGCGAAATAAATACTCACTCCTGGGAGGTGTTATTTCTTTCAGCTCCAAGGAACCAGCTGGTGATATAAAAACAGTTAATTGGATTTTTCCACCACCCTCAGAAAAAACTTCTAAAAGAGCTCATTCTCTTTTTGTATGGGAACATTTTATTCACAAAACTCTCATTTTAGTATCCATCTATTCAAGGCTTTAAGAAGAGTTTGGTACTCCATCTACTGGGTTCCCATGTGCCATCCTGTCCAGAATGAATGCAAATGATTATTGAATAGTTTTTCTTGTTGAGAGGAAGTGGAAATGCTTTTTAAAAAAGTCAATACAGATATTTTTCTAAAAGAAAATAAATCTTAAGGCAATTCATGGTTTTGTGAACTATAAATCTTACTCAGAAAAAAAAATCACAGTTATAAGACCTCTGTTTACATTTGTATTGTCCAATACAATAGCCACTTGTGGCCTCTGAGCACTTAAATATGCCTAGTGGAGCTAAGGAATTGAATTTATAATTTTATTTAATTGTGATTAATTTAAATTAAAAACAGATACTTGACTGAGTTATTGGAAAACTTTTAAGTAGGTTTTGAATAACTTGGGCATGTGCACCTACTTTTTCTTTCTTTCTTTTCTTAGCAGGCTGTTTATTTATTTATTTAAAATTGTATATATTTAAGTTGTATGTATGTATATATATACATATGATACATGATGTTTTGATACATTAATACATATACATAGTGAAATGACTACTGTAGTCAAATTAACATATCCACCACCTCACATAGTAACCTTTTTTTGTGTGTGATAAGAACACCTAAAATCTGCTTTTCTAGCAAATCTTCAGTATACAACATAATATTGTTAACAGTAGTCCTTATAGTGTACATACTGTAGACTTATTTGTCCTACATAACTGCATCTATTTCCACACCCTCCCCACCCATGCTAGCCACAGTTCTACTTTCTGTTTCTACATTTTTGACTTTTTTAAAGATTTCACGTATAAATGAGATGATGCAGCATTTTTTTCTCTGTGTCTGGCTTATTTCACTTAGCATAATGTCTTCTAGTTTCATCCATGTTGTTGAAAATGGCAAGACCTTTTTCTTTGTAAAGATCCATTGTGTGTACATACTTCATTGTGTATACATACTGAAATTTCTTTGTCCATTCATCCGTTGATACACACTTAGGTTGTTCCCATAACTTGGCTATTGTAACCAATGCTGCAGTGAACACAGAAGTACAGGTATCTCTACAAAGTGCTGCTTTCATTTCCTTTGGGTATATACCCAGCGGAGGGATGGCTGGGTCATGATGTAGTTTTATTTTTAATTTTTTTGAGAAACCTTCATAATATTTTCTGTACTGACTGTACCAATTTACACTCCCACCAACAGTGTACAAGGTTTCCCTTTTCTTCACACTCTCACCAACACTTGTTATCTCCTGTTGTCTTCATAATAGTTATCCTAACAAGTGTGAGGTGATATTTCGTTGTGGTTTGCAAGCCAGAAGGGAGTGAGATGATATATTTAAAGTGTTTTTTTAAAAAAAAACTACCAATAAAGAATACTGTACTCAGAAAATCTCTCCTTCCCAAACAAACAAAAGCTGAGGAAGTTTATCACTGGTAGACCTGCCTTACAAGAAATGTTAAAGGGAGTTCTTCACATTGAAATGAAGAACACTAAACAGCAACACGAAAGCATCAAAAAGTATTAAACTCACTGGCAAAAGTAAATATATAGACAAAAAATTAATACTGTATTACTATAACAATGGTGGGTAAGTCAATTGTAATCCTACTATAAAAGTTAAAAAAAAGTATTAATAACAGCTATAACTAAGTAATGTTAATGGATACATATTATAAGTAGTTGGAAATTGTGACATCAATAGCATATAACATGGGGAGAGGAGAGGTAAAAGTAGATAGTCCTTGCACGTGAGGGAAGCTAAGTCGTTAGTTTCAAATATATTGTTATAACCATAAGATATTTTATGTAAACCCCTTGGTAACAACAAAGAAAATACCTACAGAAGTTCAAAAAAAAAAAAAGAGAAAAAAACCCAAAACCTAACAATACAAAAACACAAAAGACAGCAAGAGAGAAAAAGAGGGACAAAAGAACCACAAGACAAACAGAAAACAATTAACAATACAATAGTAAATCCTTCCTTATCAATAATTACTTTAAATGTAAATGGACTAAACTTCCCAAAGAAAAGATACAGAGTAGCCAAATAGATTTCAAAAAAAAAAACAAGATCCAACTGTATGCTACCCATAAGAGACTCACTTTAGATTCAAGGACACTTATGGCTGAAAGTGAAAGGATGGAGAAAGATATTCCATGCAAATGGTAACCGAGAGACAGCAGGCATGGCTATGCTTATATCAGACAAAGTAGACTAAGTCAAAACTGTCTCTAGAGACAAAGAAGTTCATTACATAATAATAAAGGGTCAATTCAACAGGAAGATGTAACGATTATAAATATTTATGCACCCAGCATCAGAGCACTGAAGCACATAAAGCGAATACTGACAGATCTGAAAGAAGAAAATGACAGCAATATAATAGTAGTAGGAAACTTCAATATACTACTTTCAATATAGAGTATCCAGAAAAAAAATCAATCAAGAAGCATTAGACTTGAACAACAGTATAGATGAAATGGCATTAGGCACATTTATTTTTTTTTTCTTTTTTTTTTTTTTTAATTTTTTTTTTTTAATTTATTTCAGCATTAAGCACATTTAAAAAAATTATAGTGAAATATCCGGGAATTTGTTCTAAAGAAATATCAAAATACGAAAAAAAGCTTTATGTAAGATAAAATTCATAGCAGCTTCATTTGTAATCAGGAAAAATTGAAAATAATTTGAGTGTACAATAATAGAGATGGATGAGTAAATTATAGAACATTATCTTAATCGAATATCACAAAATTATTAAGAATATTTATGATACTCACATAACAATACGTAAAATGTTTATCACCCAATGCTAAATGAATAATGCAGAATACAAAATTTTATTTGTATTACATTTGAACAAATTTTAAAATTATATATACATATAAACATGACCTGGAAAGAGACATGAAAAAAGAAGAATTATTAATGTGTTAGGCTAATGGAAATTTGTGTACATTTCTTTATAAAAGGGGACATTATTTTGTATAATATTTTATAAAATATTACAATTATTATATTACACATTTTATAATTGTTATATTATAGACATTATAATTTATTATAATGGTTGTACAATAAATATATAATGGATCAGAAAAATAGGTTAGTGCAAGCAGAAAAACTTAAAAATTTCTTTTGATAATTAAAGATGTTCCCAGCAAGTCACAATATTTAGATTGAATTAATTGGGTCTCTTCATGTATTATAGAATGAAGCTTCCTTTCCTTCTAAAAGTATAACAAGGCCACATGTTTTTCTCAGGGTGACATAACCCAGACAGAATCCTACTTTCTGTATATTCCGTTGGTGGTTTTAGGAAAAAAGGAATCTGAAAAGCATTTGGAAACGTAATGCTTTGATTGATCAGAGGAAGACCAAGTTAAGACTGTCAGAAGCATTTGCAAATATGTGAAGAACAGCACTCCTCACAAAGAGAGAAAAGGGTTGTCACCAAGAGGGTAATTTTGTGCTAATGCAGGTGACAGCACCATGACGTTTCTCTCTTTTCCTGACCAGATTTTTCATTTTTCTTGTTCCAGTTCATTTTGACAGTGATGTGTAGCCTAATTACTTTTTTTGGCATGGCTTTAATTGAGGCCCTTTATCCCTTGATTAAACTCAACATTACATAATTGTTTGCATTTTTCCTTTTTAACCCCTTATGATAACTGCTTTAGTCAGTGAATTTCTACTGACTTTGAAAGCAAAAGATATTCGTTTTCCTACGTTTTAAAGTCTAAATGACCTTGTCTAACATCAGTTAATCAGCAAGACTCGAAGCAGGGTTATAAAAATGTTATTAGCATATGCAAATCATTAATCATTTCTATATTATAATGCATTTGATCCATGCCACTTCATAAACCTGACTTTAGAGGAGAATTAAGTGACAATTTGAATGCTGAAGAAGGATAGTTTGTTTTAATATATTAACCTTGGAATAATTTTTAAGTGATAGGCTTGCAGGTGCTTATACTTATTCTTTCCTTATATTTACATAATGTGCAGGATTAATTTTTGTTCACTATTTATAATCAGCATTGCTCAAGCTAGAATATTAGTGTTTTAGAGGCAGTTAGTTTTGCTTAATGTAAAGAGAGTAGACCTTGGAATCAGAGAATCCTGGGTTCTAATCCAGTCTCTACTATGTCATGCTTTAAGGCAAGTTACTTAACCTCTTTGATCTTCAGTTTCCTCATCTTTAAAATGTGGATACTATCACATATCTCATTGCAATGTTGGGAACATTAAATTAGCTAAAATATGAAACCACATAGGCTCTGCTAGCACATAATAGGTTCTCAGTTAACGGCAGCTGTAGCAAGCATTAGACTCCACTGAGATTGTTACTCTGCTTTACTAAGATATTCTGAGACACTGAAGTGCATTCAGAGAAGAGAAATAAAAATCTTGGGGTAGAAAAATAGGTCATTCTCAAGCAAGTTTTAAGAAATAAAAGGAATTCAAATTGCTTGAAATGGATGTATGACAATTGAAAGCATTATCTAACAGCCTTTTTCAAATACAGGAACAGATATTATGAGGACAAAAAGGAGTTCATGCCTCTCCATTTCTACTCTGGATAGAAGAAAAATAATTTAAGCTTAAATTGCAACAAGAGATTTAGGCTACCGCTTTAACTGTGAAACCTTAAAACTGATTCTAGGAGTGGTTTCGGAATTTCCTGGATGCACACGGTGGTTGCCTACACAATGTCCATTTCCCCTTTCCACTTCTTACTAGTACATAAATTCTCCTTTGCTTGTCTATCCTTTCTTCATGCTGCTCAAGAGTTTTGGGGAGGGAAGCTCCCCCTTCCTTTTGTTACAGGGTGGATCCCAGTTGCCTTACACTAATGAATGCAGACATCATCCATGTGGTTATGGGGTTTAAGATGCCCAAACAGAGTGAATTTTAAGACTCTTGTTTGAATTGCTGGGAAATATGTTCTCTTTCTTCAGAATGGTCACTGTGATGTTCAGATGCCAAACCTGGAACTATGGCAACCATTGCAGGATTGTTAAGGGAGTCGGCCTAACAGAGGAAAAGTAGAGAAGCCAGAAGAAATTAGGACCTTAGGGACACTGCAGAGCTGACTGGTGAAGCTAACTGTGGCCCACCTGATCTTAGGACTTTCCAGACACATGAGCCCAGAACCCTTGTGTGGCTCAGGTTGATTTCTCTTATTGCCACAGGAGTTCTAACGGACACACAGAGGCCATCCGTTCTGAAGTTTTGCCTCGTTTTCAAGTATGTTTGTATTTTTCCTCCCCAAAATGGGCTACAAACATTCTCAGGAATAGTGGTTACGAGTTCTGTTTATTTTGGATTTCCTACCACACCTAATAGCATGTCTTTTGTGCAGTAGACCCTCCAGAAACATTTGTTTACTGAGGCTCGTGCTGGCTGGCCCATCTTCAAATCATATTGTATCTGTGGTTCTCAGCAGGTGCACAGATTGGTTTTTAGGTTATCTTCAAACCCTTTCCCCACACTGGGCTATCACTATCATTATCTTTCAGCCTGGGAAAATGGTTTCAGTAAATGAGTTTGCTACCTTTCATTTAGCTCTCCGCTACTCCGGCATTAGCCAGAACCTAGACCGTCTGGAAAAAAATAAAAGGTTTTAGGGGAATTCTACTAAAACCATCACAGCAGTCATAGCTCATTTTTAGGAGGTGCTAAATACCTATGGAAATAAAGCTTGCAACTCCCAAAACTCTTGGAAATTAATATTTTAATTCAACTTTATGCATGGCTTGCTATTTGAAGTATTACATATAATAGAAAAACCGAACTGTTAACTAATTGTCCTTCAAATAGCTCGGGATGTTAGCATTTGAAATACATCTATAGTGGGTAAAGTTATATGTGGTATAAATGTGATTAACATAGTTCATCACGTGCCATAGGTTTCAAAAATCAGTGCTGGGTGAAAGTCAAATCCTGATTCTGTGTGTGACCCTATAACGTCCTGCTATTCCTAGATATTTGAGCATCCTTGTCATTGTCATGTTTCTTCCAATCAGTCTTCTTATAAAGCTAAAGCCATGGGCTTTCTCTTTCTTCTCCCAAATAAAATCTTGTGACCCAAAGCTTTTGTAACTAATTCATTTTTAAATTATGTAATAATTTTTTTTTTTGAGCCAGTCTCACTGTCACCTTGACTAGAGTGCAATAGTGTCAACATAGCTCACTGCAAACTCAAACTCCTGGGCTCAAGTGATTCTCCTGCCTCAGCCTCCTGAGTAGCTTGGACTGCAGGCACATGCCACCACATCCAGCTGATTTTTCTATTTTTTGGAAGGATGGAGTCTCACTCTTGCTCAGGCTGGTCTTGAACTCCTGACCTCAAGCAATCCCCTCTCCTTGGCTTCCCAGAGTGCTAGAGTTACAGGTGTGAGCGACCACACCCAGCCTTGTAATAATAATTGAGTGAACTCTTTCTCTCTCTGAATCCACTTTGGCATTATAAAAACTATCTCCATCATTTCCCTTTGAAAAAAATGTGCACATTTTTAATCACAATTCCATCCTTTCGCCAGTTTGGAGGCACATCTATTTCAGATGAGAAGTTGTAGGACTCAGGACAGGTTGCAGAAAATGTCCTGATTTATAAGACTCATTGTATGAATAGAATTGAAGTTCTTTGTGTTTGCACGGAACAAACAAAGAGCAAGGGCTGACAAAGTGCAGGCTTATTGCCAAGTTCTTGACCTTTTAAAGGTCTGCAAAGATGAGAATGTGTTCTCAACATAGTGAGGATTCAAGCCTTGGAGAAAAATGAAACTATCAAATCTGACAGTGATTTTTCATCACAGTGTCTGCAGTCCCTTTCTGAAGCCATCCAACAGCCTTCAGTAAGATACTGTATTATTTTCTTAAGTATTTTTCCTTGCTCCCAATTTCAAATAACCTACCTGGTTTCCTGGCTGCATGGCCCCTTCCCCCATACCAGCTGCAGCCTCCACCCTAAATAACAGTTGGCACTTACATAAATGTATACCATTTATGAACCACTATTCTAGCCACTGCATGTGTTAACATTAAAACAACTCAATCCTTCTAACAACCCTATGAAGAAGGTACAATTCTTATCTCCATTTTACAGATGGGAAAATTGATGCCCAGAAAAGTTAAGTAATTTGTTCAAGTCATACAGCTACCAGGTGGTAGAACCAGGATTTGAACCCAGGCAGACTAGCTCTAGGAGTCTATACTTTTAGCCACTGTGCTCCACAGTCTCACAACGGACCTCAGGTTCTGAGATCAAACTGATCAGTGAATAGGAAAAATCATAAGGCTAGATCAGCAACCTGTCGGCCTGCAGCTCAGACTTGATCTGCTTTGACTTGGACCTCAGTTTCCATGATTGAGTCTGTGTTTCAACCTCACCTCTTACTCTCCCAAGCCATAATCTCTGCCTAGTATAGCTAATCCTTTGGAATTTCTGTCTGGGACAGAATTCCCAGGACCTGGGTTTGGCACTGTGCGATCCTAGCTTGCTAGGCACTCTTCGCCTCCTTGCCAGCTTGCAGACTTTGCCGCTTGTTTTTGCCTGTTGCCCCTCACCAGACCTCTGCATGCCTGACTTGGCCAGGCTTTGCCCAGTTTGTTAACGATCTACTTCTCCGAGGGCTGGCAGGACAGCTCTCTGGACTTCGCTCATGCCTGCGTGCTGGGACTGTCTTGACTTCTGGCTTGCTTGATGAGTCTGTATTGTTGATGGCTTTTGTCATCCTCAAAAATGACCCACCCAGCCTCAGGTCTGACCCTTCTTTTTTGCTGTTTAGCATTTCTCTTCTGAAGAAGGCCTTCATCTACCTCCACCAAACTTTCTTCTATCTTTCCACCTTTCTTATGAACCACATCATTTTCTATCTTCTCTCCATTTTGCTTATTTCCTTAACTTTTTGTTATATTACCTTTTTTTGTTTCTCCTACAAACAACTATATCTCTCTTTTTTATTTTCCTTTTTAATTCTCTCTATTCATTTCAATTTGCACATGCTCTTCTACTACTAACTACCTGGTTTGGAATCACCAATTTTTTAAGACAATGAGACTTTCACCTTCTTTCTATATGTTAGAAAAACATCCATGCTTTAGAGTCATATTTATCTGATTTGCAACTTTCAGAGCCTTGGTTTCGTCATCCGTGAAATAGGTTTAATAACCATAGGGCTTGCACAGGATCATCTATTGGAAAGCACTTTGAAGACTATATCACACTAAATGAATGTTAGGCATTATTAGAGCAAAGAATACTACAGAGTCTTTAAAATATGGGGCCGGTCACGGTGGCTCATGCCTGTAATCCTAGCACTCTGGGAGGCCAGGGTGGGAGGATTGCTTGAGGTCAGGAGTTCAAGACCAGCCTGAGCAAGAGCGAGACCCTGTCTCTACTAAAAATAGAAAAATTAGCTAGGAGTGGTGATGTGCGCCTGCATTCCCAGCTACTCCAGAGGCTGAGGCAGGAGGATGGCTTGAGCCCAGGAGTTTGAGGTTGTCATGAGCTATGATGATGCCACTGCACTCTAGCCCGGGCAACAGAGCAAGTCTCTGTCTCAAATAAATGAATAAATAAATAAAAATAATATAAAAAATGGAAGAGTAAGTAATTTCTACTCAGCATCATAAACCAACCCAGGAATTACCTCACTGTATTCCTGTTCTCCAATCTTTATAGCAGATGTTGATATATAGAGCAGAAAGAGCTCAATGCATTAGGAAACCTAACAGCTTGTAATAGCCATAGACATTATTAATAGATGTACAGGTCTCCAGAGGCTCTCAACATCTTTGTCAAATTCTTTAGCATCCTTGTCAAGTTCCCTGCTTTCTGCACTGGACTGGGAATAAAACTTTTTCTTAGATTAAGCCAGACATTGCAAACTGGTGGTTTACTGGTTAAATTTGGCTCAGATATACTTCATTTGACAGAACAGTAATCTACTTAAAAAGTTGCATATAAATGTATTTAGATAATATTGTAGGTCAGGTTCTCCCAGAAGCAGACCCTGAGCCAAGGATGTGGGTGCAAGTAATTCATTTAGAAAGTGCTCCCAAGAGAACCTGATAAGGGGATCATGAAACAGCATAAAAAATGGAGAAGCCCAGCAAGGGCATGATTTCAGGTGAAGTCTCAGACTCAGCCTGGTCCCAGAAGGAGCACTGAAACATAAATGATACATCGGAGTGTATTGTGCCTAGAGTTAAAGGGAAGGGCTTTATATATCCCTTCCGCCCCCTCTCCATTGGCTAGGCTTGGCCAGGAGGAGGGAGGTCATAATCTCCGGGCACTTATTCTGTCATCAGCAATTAACTCCAGAACCCAAGAACAAGCCTCTGAAGGGCATAGGGGTGAAATATTAGCAGCAAAGCATGTAGGAGCTGGAGGATGGGCACACAGTAAAAAGTGATCTGAAGGTTCCAGTTGAGGGACCAACAAGGTCCACAACAGACGGGGTACGTGATCTCCGGTTTGCCACCATTCCCAATACTTACCCTTGGCCAGCTGCAGCCCAGGGTTTTTATAATGGAGGGGCTTAGGCATGGCACTGTGGTTGGAAGTAGGGTGCTATTTTGAGGCTGTGCTTACTTAGCACTTTATACAAGATTAAAAAAACATCACTTGCTCATATCTGAGACTGGAGAATGTAACAGGGATGAGAGGAGTTTGTGCTAATGTCTCCCTCTCAAGACCCCCCTTGTGTTTACCACTACATTTAGCCACTTCATTGTTTGTCCTAGCCCCTTATAGGCATTTTAGGGGTTGGAGACTATGTAACTAGTATGATAGAAGACTAATGAGATGGCGAATGTTAGATCTGGAAAGACTTAGACCATTTGGACCCCTCCTTCAACTTTACAGATTATGAAAGAAAGCTCCAAGAAGTTGTGTCACAGAGCTAGTGGTGGCAGATACAGTGTAGCACCTATGTCTGCTGACTCCCATGGGCTTGCTCAGTCTAGGGCTCAGCTTCATTCGGTGCTTCTGCATATGAGTTACTATTATACTAGGCTGACTTCACAGGGAGATTGGGCTGGAGAAACTTATTAAATTGCAGAGCACAATGTAAATGTTTAAGTGTGGTTATGACCTCAAGAAATATCTTGTCCTGCTGAAACTGATGAGCTTTAGGAGGCAGCAGCTATAGGTTATTACGTAGAAAATGGTGGGCATTAAACCTAATTCCCTGTATGATACCTTTCTAATATCTCCTAAATGTGTTTTATATCCTTAACGTTTCCCACAAACTCATCAATAAAGGTCTCACTTGATTTTAGTTCACTGGAGCTGATGACTGAGGTAGCTAAGGAAATTGGCTTATCCTTCACATTTTAAAAACATTAATGGTTCTGTAATTGTAACCTTCTGAACTGTGCTGAGCATCAGATTGTTGAGCATACATCCCTAGAATCATGGACATGCCAATTCAATGAGACAAGGCCCAAACTAACATTTAGAGCCATGTTTGGCATAAAGAAAGTAGTCAATAAAGTTTTTAAACAAAATTATACACAGTGTTAAGGGCTTCTGATTTGGGTTGGAGGAATATCTTCAGATGATTTTCATTTTAATATTTCCAACATCTACATGGAAAGTAAGAAACTTGGCCTGGCTTCTTGTTGAAACAATTCTTGAGAGGAGACCCAGGGAGGTCAGGCTGAGTGGTGGACATCCTTAGAACCTGAACCCAGGACAAAGGAGACTGGTGATGAGCTAGAAGACAACTCTGTGGGGTGAAATATGAGGATCTAGGGTGACTGATGGGCTGAAACTGGTAGTAGGTGGGAGGAAGGGGAACCTGGGAAGGCATTACAGGGGGTCAGAGTAAGAGAAGCAAAGTAGAGATTGGAAGTGGAGACTCAGGACTCCCAATTCCAGCTGTTTTGTAGCATGATGAACCTGTCCTGGTCTGGGGAGGGAGATAAAAGCTGCAGGCTCTGGCCTGAATGATGGAGGATCACACATTTGAAAATCTGGAAGTCAAGCATCACTTGCAAACCCCAAGGTTGTTCTGGGCAGCTAGCAATTAGCCTGGTGTGAAAAGCTCTCTCACTTATCTGTCTTCATGGTTGACATCTGATAGAGTCATTCAATTCACATCAAGCTCACTGACAAATGATGGTGGGTATGATTTATTTGGCTCTTAAACAATACAATTACAACCCACATATGTGGTCTGTTTCCCTTCCTCTTTAGCTACAGGGACAAGCAGAAGATTCTATGTCACCAAAGCCGTTTCCTAGCATCCTGAGTCTTTTCTTTTGTTCCCAGCTCTCCACTAGCCACCTTCCTCCTTCTGCTGGTGTTTTTGTGGTTTGGTACATATGATGGGCTGAGCCAGTGTGAGGTGGTTCAACACTCTCTTCCCCCACCCCCCTCACCGACCACTCACTTGCCCTAAGACCATCATACCAGGCCAAATAGGTTGAGGCAGGTTTTATTCATGAAAGGGTTAAGCAATTTTAGCATAAGTTTATAAGGAAGGAAGGTGAAGAGTTACTTTCTCCCTGCCCTGGATGGTGGGGTGGTGGGAAGGGGTGGCTTCCTTTTTTTGCAATTCCCTCTATGAGGTACAAACAGACCACTTCCTTTTAATGGGCCTATTATACCAAGCACAGACGTACTTCCTAAAGCACATTCTCTTAACAAGCCAGGCAGGAAATACTCCTTTCTGAGGAAGGAGAGATTTCTTCAATTAGCACAGAGTCTTGTCCCAAGCCCTTGGAATCAATGAGCCCTCATTGATTGTGTAACAGTGCCTTGGATTTCTGTTTTGCTCCCTTCCCATACCTAACAAAATGATAGAGCACCTGTATTAGTCTTTAATGACTAATTTCTTTTCTATAACATAAAGGACTCTGGATTAGACCAGATTCTTTCAGTTCAGCAGTGGGGAGTTGTTTTAACTCTTCTTTGCATCTGCAGCACCCTACATGCAAAAATTGTTTCATAAATGTTACTTATGACAATAATGAGTAAGGGAAACTGACTTAGGTCTTTTGGTATTCATTCCTCTCGTTTCTCCATTGCCAATCTCTCTCTGGAGAGCACTGGTTTTGGATTAAATTGCAAAATAGACCAAGATATCCTAAGTCATCTTTTCTCTCTGCTTACTGCCTCCTCTCATCAGTGGCAGAAGGGCCTCATTTCTCAGACCCTGATAGTCCTATTCCTCTGTAGTAAAATCTGCTCTTGGTTATCTGTAATAAAGTAGAACTAATAAGAGCTTAAAGAGTTATCCTTCCTAAGCCTGTGGTTAGGACAGAGATTACTGACTAAAATTCCTCCTGGAGCAGACAGATGATTTAAACAAGGAAAGCGGGCGGATGAGGCCGAGTGGAGAGCTCATAGTTGTCCAGAGTGGAGAGCCGCTGCTCACCCCCAGCCAACTGTGACAATGAAGAAATGCTGGCCCAGTATTGCCAAGCATTACAGTTTTTCAAGAAAACCTTGGAAAATTAGAGTTTAGATGAAATCTCCAAATTTTTTAGTCAGCTATATATCATACTATTTTGGTAAATTATAATATAAGCACACAATCCCACTCCTAGCTATCTACCCAAGAGAAAATGGGTAGGTCCATAAAAAAAATGTATAGGAATTTTCACAACTTTATTCATAAAAGTCAAAAATGAGAAACAAGTCAAATGCTCTTTGTCAAGTGCTGGCTCCCTAAATTATCACCAAAACCACCTGTCAGGAAGACAAAGCTGAGTCAAGAACTATTAATATCTTGACAGAGCCTTTGTGGTGTCTCAACGTGGGAAGGACAAAGTCAGGATATTTATTGAGGTTTTCAAGTCTGCTTTAAGGTGGATCTTTCAGTGTAAGAGGGTGGGGCTTGGTTAGGACTGAGTAAGGATATGATATAGTATTTTACAACTGGTAGACACAGCAAGGCAAGGCAAAGGGTTTAAAGAGACTAGGGGTATAAGTTATTTTTTGTTGCTTTCTACTGAAGAGTTTCTTTCAGGAAGTTCCTGGAATGAATAATAAAGTGGTTTGTGACTTTTATCTTCCTGGACAAGAGTTTCTTAAAATAGTAAAATTATCCTGATAATGCCAGTGGAATAATGAAGTCATGTTAATGTAGATAGCAAGCTGTATGAATGTAGACAGTTTGGGTTCTCATCTCCAATAAGAATGAATGAATGGTGGTATATTTATAAAATCTAATA
The DNA here is from genome assembly GCA_963575035.1 of Avahi laniger. Classification (NCBI taxonomy): domain Eukaryota; kingdom Metazoa; phylum Chordata; class Mammalia; order Primates; family Indriidae; genus Avahi; species Avahi laniger. Next base: position 988 of record CAUYSK010045543.1, on the reverse strand, counting down.
TTACTCAGTAATAAAAAATGAACAAACTTTGCCTATACACAATAGCATGGATAAGTCTTACAGGCATAATGTGATGAGTGAAAGAAGCCAGATGCAAAAGAGAACACACTGTATGATATGTTCGAGAATATATATAAAGTTCAAGAAAGGCAAAAATAATCTACAGATAAAAGTCAGAATAGCGGTTACTTCTGAGAAGGTTGTGCAGGTGGTAGTTGTGATGTTACCTGGGAAGGAGCACAAGGGAACTTTACAGAGCATTGGAAATATTCTCTATCTACATGGTGATTACATGGAGACACACACACACACACACACACACACACATATATATGTATACATATACATTTCACACATGCACCAAATCATTGAGCTCTATGCCTAAGATTACTATACTTCATGTACTTTAATATACATGTCTTAACTCAGTTGAAAGCATATATATACACAAAATAGCACAATTCTTTAAGAGCATATTCACATAAAAAGATAGGCATTATATACATTAAAATAGTTGTCCATGGTGGAGGTGGAGAGAAAATAGGAGTGAGGTATGGGGATAAAAGGAAATCATTAAAAAAATAAGAAAGGGACTTTGTAAGAATCAAAGGTGAATTATAATAGTTCAATGATTCACTCAACTCTCTCCTCTTGAGATCTAAAATTATGTATATTTAAAAGATAATTTTTAAAAGGGTAAAATCAATTATAAAATGTACATGTGTCAAATATTTTGTTTAATTCATTAAGGAGGGAACCAGTAAGATGTTACAACCAGTTCAAAAGAAAATTTAAGGAGTAGAAACTTATACAAAAGGCTAAAGAATTCTGAAATGGCCAGGGAGGTGGCTCATGCCTGCAATCCTATAGCATTCTGGGAGGCTGAGGCTGGAGGATCGCTAGATCTCAGGAGTTCAGCCTGAGCAAGAGCGAGACACTATCTCTACTAAAAATAGAAAAGATTAGCCAGGCGTCATTGTGATGCGTG
>CAUYSK010045541.1:0-68380 GCA_963575035.1 Avahi laniger | reverse complement strand
AAGTGGAGCCCATTCTTCGCTCTTGTGGTGCCTCACTTTGGATAATGGGCTTAAGTTTAATCCAGGAAAGTATAAGAGGTTCTAGATCACTGTCGTTTCTTATGATTGAATAATTTTTGTGGATCTTTTTTTTCTTACTTAGTACCACCAAATGTTTGTCAATTTTGTTTATCTTTTCAAAGAACCAACTTTTTGATTCATTGATCTTTTGTATTGTTTTATTGGTTTCAATATTTCAAGTTAGTTTACTTCTTCTCTGGTCTTTATTATTTCTTCCTTTCTACTAATTTTCAGTTTGGTTTACTCTTGTTTTCTAGTTCTATAACATGCATAAATAGGATGTTTCTTTGAAGCTTTTTTACTTTTTTGATGCAGGTACTTATTGCTATAAGCTTTCCTCTTATTACCACTTTTTCTTTATCCCATTGCTTTTGATATGTTTTGTTTTAATTTTCATTTGTTTTCAGAGATCTTTATTTTTATCTATTTACTTATTTTTTCTCATCATTGACCCACTTGTCATTCAGAAGCATGCTGCTTAACTTCCATGTGTTTGTATTGTTTCCAATGTTCCTCTTGTTATTGATTTCTAGTTTTATTACATTGTGGTCAGAGAAAATATTTGGTATAATTTTAATTTTGAAACATTTTTCAAGACTTGTTTTGTGGCCTAACATGTGGTCTATCCTTAAGAATAACCCATGAGCTGGGGAGTACAATATGTATTCTGCAATTGTTGGATGAAATGCTCTGTAAATATCTATTAGGTCCATTTAGTCTAGAGTGCAGTTAAAGTCTGATGTCTCTTTGTTAATTTTCTGTCTGGATGTTCTGACCAATGCTGAAAGTGGGGTGTTGAGATCTCCACTGATTATTGGGTATTGGACTCTAGCTTTCTCTTTAGCTCTGATAAGATTTGCTTTATATATCTGGGTGGTCCCATGTTGGATGCATATATATTTGGAATTGTTATATCCTCTTGCCTAATTGAACCTTTATATAACAACTTCATTGTCTCTTTTTACAGTTTTTGTCTTGAAATCTATTCTGATAGAAATATATCTACTCCTGCTCTTTCTTGGTTTCCGTTTGCCCAGAATATCTTTTTCCATCCCTTTATTTTCAGTCTATGTATGTCTTTATAATTGAAAAGGGTTTCTGTAGACAACATGTAGTTAGGTCTTGTGGGGTTTTTTTTGTTGTTGTTGTTGTTGTTAATACATGCAGCCATTCTATGTCTTTTGATTGAAGAGTTTAGTCCATTTATATTCAATATTATTATTGATAAGTAAGGAATTACCACTAGCATGTTGTTATTTGATTTCTGGTTGCTTCATGGTCCTCTTTCTTTCTTCCTTCTTTCCTGTTTTCTTTTATTAAAAGTGATTTTCTCTGGTAGTGTTTTTTTTAATTTCTTGCTTTGCGTATCTGTGCGGATCCCTCGTAGGTTTTTTGAACTTGAGGTTACCGTGAGGCTTATAAGAAATATTTTATAACCAATTATTTAAAACATATGGCAACTTACCTTTGCTTACAAACACAAAAACAAGCAAAGAGAAATCTAAATGAAATTCTACATTTTAACTTCATCCCCTCATGCTTTTTAATTTTTGTTTACATTTATATCTTTTTATACTGTCTATCTCTGAAAATGTTGTTCTAGCTATTATTCTTCATAGATTTGTCTTCTACTCCTCCTACTCAAGATATGAGTGGTTTATACACCACAATTACAGCAATAGAGTATTCTGAATTTGTATACTTACTGTTACCAGTGATTTTTATACCTCTAGATGATTTCTTATTGCTCATTAACATTAACATTTTTTTTTCTTTTAGATTGAAAAACTCCTTTTAGCATTTCCTTAGGACAGGTCTGGTGTTGATGAAATCCCTCAGTTTTTGTTTGTCTGGGAAAGTTTTTATTTCTCCTGATGATATTTTTGCAGAATATAATATTCTAATGTTAAAGCTTTTTTTTGTTTGTTTGTCTTTGTTTTTTCCTTCAGCACTTTGAATATGTCATACCACTCTCTCCTGGACTACTAGGTTTCCACTGAGAAGTCTGCTGCCAAATATATTTGAGCTCATTTATATGTTATTTTCTTTTTCCTTTTCCCTGCTTCCCTTAGGATCTTTTCTTTATCTGTGACCTTTGGGAGATTGACTACTAAATGCCCTGAGGTAGGCTTGTTGGGCTTAAATCTTCTCGGTGCTCTATGATCTTCTTGTAGCTGAATATTGACATCATTCTTTAGGTTTGGAAAGTTCTTTGTTATCATTTCTTTTAATACATTTTGTACCCCAATCTCTCTACATCCTCTTTAAGTCCAATAATTCTTGAATTGGCCATTTTGAGTCTACTGTCTATGTCTTGTAGACATTCTTCATTTTTTTTCTTTTTTCTCTTCTGACTGTGTCTTTTTAAAATAGCCTGTTTTCAAGCTCACTAATTCTTCCTTCTGCTTGATTAATTTTACTATTGAGAGACTCTGTTCCATTTTCATTTCATCACTTGAATTTTTCAGCTCCAGAATTTCTTCCCTTTTTTTTTTTCCAGTTTCTTAAATTTATTTGACAGGATTCTGAATTTCTTATCTGCGTTGACTTAAAGTTCATTGAGCTTCTTCAGAGACTATTTAAAATTCTTTATCTGAAAGTTCGCATATCTTCATCACTCCAGGATTGGTCACTGGTACCTTATTTAGTTTGTTTGATGAGGGAACATCTTCCTGAATGTTCTTGATGCTTGTGGATATTTGTCAATGTCTGGGCATTGAAGAATTAGGTGTTTATTCTAGTCTTCTTAGTCTGAGCTTGTTTGAACCCATACTTCCTAAGAAGGCTTTCCAAATATTCAAAGGGAATTGAGTGTTGTGATCTAAGTCTTTGGTCACTGTAGCTTTATTAGCACTGGCTGAACCCCCAGCCCAGTAATGCTGTGACTCTTGCTAACTTCTGGTTGTACTGCTTTGGTGGACTTGAGTAAGACCAGCAGAATTCCCTGGATTACTAGTCAAAGTTTCTCATTCTCTTCCCTTCTTCTCTATCCTAGGATGCTCACTTTGGATTATGAGTTATGAGTGCATTCTCTCATTGCCACAATGGCTAGAACTATGCCAGGTCACACCTGAAGCCTGCCTCTTCTCACCCAATGCACATGGTGACTGTTACCTAGCTAGCTCTGATGTTTACTTAATGCCCAAGGGTTCATTAGTCAGCAGATAGTGAATCCTTCCAGGAAGGGGTCCTTCCCTTCAGGGCAGTGGGTTCCCTTCTGGCCCAGGGTGGGTCTAGAAATGGTATCCAGGAACTAAGGTTGGGACTCAGGGACTTCAGGAGTCTGTTTGGTGTTTTATTTTACTGTGGCTGAGCTGGTACCCAAGTTTCAAAACAAAGTCCTCTGAACTCTTCCCTTTCTTTTTCCCAAGTGAAAGAATACTTTCCCTGAGCTGCACTACCTGGAGCTGGGGGAAGCGGGACACAGGCACTGGCATGGCTGCTACTGCTGGTGTCTCACTGGGTCATGTGCAACCCATGAAAAGTCATGTCCTCTGAGCCAGCACAGCCAGACAAATTGCCAAAAGACTGAAGGCTTTGTGGCCTGACTCCCTTATGAATTCATTCCAGGCTCCAGGCCACTTTTTTTCAGACAATGGTGGGGTGAGGCAGAACTTAGGTGGTTTTTGCTGGGGCAGAGGATTTCCCTCTGGCTGGGTCGTCTAAATTCTCCTTCTGTGGGCACCAGCGGAACTCTGCCATGTGCTGTGATCCCCTGTGACAGAGCGGCACTGAATTCCAATGCAAAGTCTCACAATCATTTTACTCTCCCTGCCCTGGAAACTAGTTTCTCTCTCCACTCTGTGAACTGGCATGGTGCTGCTGGGGGATAGGGGATGGGTGGTGTGGGTGATGCAAAATTGACTTTTATGCCCTCATCAGTGCCTCTTTTATTGATATAATGTTAAAGCCAAGTGCCATGATCATGCATCTGATTTTTACTTCTTCTGAAGGTGCTTTCTTGTTTGGATAGTGGTTGAATTTGGTGTTTTTACAGGGGGCTGATCACTAGAGGTTTCTGTTTGGCCATCTTGCTCCACCCTCTCTTCTATTTGTGAACTTTTGTTGGCTAATTCTATTTAATAGATGGTTTACTGATTATTGTTACTACCTACAAAATTAAAAATTTTATTGTTTATTTAAGCACTGGCAACCTCTTTATAAACAAATTCACTCTAATTTTCCTTAACATATACAGAAAACACTGCTTCTTATATCTTCTGTAAAACAATAATTTTAATTGTACATGATATTATTCTATATTTTCTATTTGTCCACTCTGGTATCTAATACCTTCCTGTGGTTTTAGTGAAAAACCTCTCTAACCAGAAGCTTTATTATGGGTGTATCCGGGTTAAATTTCTCCTGTTACATGTCAATTCTAACTGGATATTTGCACTTAGATGTTGCACTTACACTTCAAACTCAGCAGGTCTAAAAATAATCAATTCGAAGGCAGATTTAGTTGTGGTTAACTGTGCAGATAGAAGAGAACACGAAGTGTCTTTTATGTTATCATAGTGACATTTAGTAAAATCAAGATCATAAGCCCACCTCTTTATAAGATTATTTGAAGACTAAATGATTTTATGTGTGTAAAGCATTTAGAATGATGCTTCTACAGAGTAAGTACTCAATTACTTCAGGCAAAGTGGTAACTGAGTATTGTGATTAAGAATTTAGGTATTAGTCTGGCAGGCTAGGTTACTTTCTGTTTCTGACAGTAGCTTTGGGACAATGGGCAAAATATTTGAACTTATTTTATCTCCATTTTTCATCATTAACATGAAAATAATAAAGTTCATGTTCCACATTTTGTTGTGATGATTAAAAGGTTTAACATATATAAGACACTTACAGTATCTGATATATAATACACCCTTAGAATCTTTGATTATTATTTCAATACATGGTATGCCCTTTTGTTGATTTTCTTATCTTTAATCAATGGCTCAGACATCTTTTATCTTTATTTATTCATATTTGACACCAAAAATTTACCTTTATTCTCTTTCATACTGATTAACCACATCAGTTCTCATGTTTAATATATTCCACCTTTTCTTGTTTTTCTTAATTATTTCATTGTACTCCTACTCTACCTAATGAAGTTTAGGTTATTATTACCTTTTTAATGAAAGCAGTTTCTTCAGCTCTTCAGTTTGATTTCTCTGTAGCCACCCCTAGCTGTAACTATCAGATTATCCCCTGAAGAGCACAGCATATAGTTTGCCTCTTATCTGTACATAGCTTAAAAATAGTTCCCTAATGTCCAATTGACTCTCCTATAAAGTCCAAATTTTGTAGCCTGAAATAAAAGGTTCTCCTTTATGTAACTCCCTTACCTACTCCTCTTGAAAGGTGACACTCTCTCAAAAAGTATTTTCCCATCTCTTTAGGATGTTTTATTTAAATTTTTCTCTTAAGCCTTAGAGCAAAAATCACCATTGTTGTATACTGTTTAACTCTCAGCTCTAATATTAGCTTCCTCCAGGAATCTTTCCATTGTTTTCCATATAGACGATACATTTCCCTTTCTTATCCTTTGTTTACTTAATTTGTACAAAATTCATATGTAACAACTTACTATGTACATGCTCTATTTGCCTAAAGTACAGCATGTCCCAGAATGCTTTTTATATTGTGGATGCCCAGTAAATCTTAATTAATGGAATGAATTAATTAAACAAATTTATTCAAATTTATTTTTTAAGAACTTTCAGCTTAAGAGTAAGTAAAGAAAGTATCACAACTTTCAGCTCATATTTTCTTTAGGTTACCCATACCTAGAGGGAATGACATTGCAAGTGCATTCAAATTAAAGTGACTAGAAGCGTAAGAGTCAATAGCAGATATACACCTTGGCTAGCTTCCCTGATATAGCCTACTATTTTTACTCCAGGTTTTATTAACATATGATAACCAAAAGTTATGAAAATATGACAGTTAAATGTGACAACTTGCTGTGGCTCACCACACTGTGTATTTTCTTTCAGCAACATGGAAATCGTGGTCTTCCAATATTATAAGCATGTTACATGAAATTTCCAAGATGAGAGACTACTTATGCTCAAGATTCAAGGTATGCATAGGTGAGAGCATGTTTTTTTTTCTTTTTTTTTTTATTTCAGCATATTATGGGGATACAGATGATTAGGTTACCTATGTTGCCCTTGCCCCCCCCCACAAGTCTGACTTTCAAATATGTCCATCCTTTGGGTGGTGCGCATTGCACTCTTTGTGTATGCATATACCCATCCCTCCTTCCTCCTCCCCCCTCCCCCCTGCCCAACAGTGAGAGCATGTTTAAACCTGTTATGCAAAAGATGTATAATAGCCAACGACTTAGCATGATCATGTTTTATTTGCCCAACTGGTTTCACCATCATGCCAACTTTAACTTGATTGAGGCTTTATACACATTTATCCATATTATCATTTTCCATTTTATTGAGGCCCTTATTTCAATGAACCTTGCCACTTCTCGTTGGTACCCTAACTTAAAAAAAGATTTGTTGTCACATTATAACTCAATATGCAGAGTTACTGAAATAAAATTTATAAATTAAGGAAATAAATGAAAATAAATACATTTCTTCAAATACATAGACATGTGAGGTTTCTTGAAAATATTTATTTCTGAATGACTGGCAGCAGCACTAAATATGTAAGGGAATCTACTATTTCCCAGTTCAGTTTCTTTGCTTTCTGTGTGTGTATTTGTAGAGGAATATTTGTTTCACTGAGTCATTATTTTACCAAATATTTGTTTAGCATCCTTTTCATCAAGAGGTGGCTAACTGATGCCAAAAGAGACATGCAAATTTATATTTATAATATAGTTGAAAAATAACTTTGGAGAAGGTTGCCTAGGACATAGGGTGGTCTCAAGAAGGAAGATTCATTTGCTGCACCCTGGATTTGGAAATGGGATTAAGGGAGGCTTTGAAAAAAAATACCAACTAGATAGGCAAAAGTTCTAATAGCCTTATCTGAGTAAGAATGGTAACAATTTAGGAGGATGAAAGACAAAGGTTTAGAAATCTCTTTAGCATTGTTTATTATCTTATATATTTATAGCAAATTTCTATGTTGGTAAGGGAAAGTGAAAAACAGGAAATCATATTAAGATAATCAGACAAAGCACATCTCTTGGTAGTGTCCGGCTTTCTAAAGAACTTGAAGCTGCAAGAAGACTTTTTGACCATCCTTAAATCTCTCACTCCCCACGTCTCAATATCCCATGACCTCACAGACACGATCGCCATGGTTTCTGCTATTTTCAGTGTCCTTCTACATTTATTGCTTCAACTCTACTCTGTAGAGTATGGTTATGAAAGATTAAATTGTTTCTTTTTTTTCTCACAGAGAACTGTTTCCCCAAAATCTTTGTGAGATGAATAGTTACAATGACAATGAAGTAGCACATATATTGCCACATCCATCCCCATCCGGATATTACTCTTTTCATTAAAAAATATACAAGAGCACATAGAAAGTTAAATATAATGTATCAGAGCAAATATGAGCTGGAAAAATGCATATTTTGGAAAGAGCATCCTATAATTCCAGGATTATAGGAAGCTAATACACAATAATGGCCTTAGTTGTCCAATATGTGAAAGATTAACCTGGAAGAAACTCAAGTAAGGATTGGAGAAAATTAAGCTTAGGAGAACTGGGGGAAAGGATTTCACAAAAGTACTCCAATTGGTCAGGTTGCCAACAAAGAGATAAAAAAATGAAGGCTAAGAAAACCCAATTTCCACCTGTTTCAAATCTTTTACAAACAAGACATTAAGGAATGAGATATAAAAAAAATTAGGCAAATTGGCAGAATGAGGTTGATTAAACTCAGCTAAGAAAAGGAAAACTATATAGGAGAGAGTTAGAGAATTACCTCTTTTCAAGATGGTGTTACGTGAAATACAACTAATTAGGGAACAATATATAATATAACGGTATGAGTTTCAGATTCATGTAAGTGCTGACACTTTATTTTATATTTTTGTAAACTTAAGCAAATTATTTAACAAAGTATAACCTCTGGATTCTTCCTCAGTGTAGTATAGGTAATCATATTGGGCTATTGGGAATGCTAAAACAGACAATGAATGTGACTTTAACATAATGAGGAGTCAACCTATGCATGACTTTTCAGGTCTGATCTTAGGCTATAACAAAGGTAAAGCCTGACAAGCCTCACAGGAGAAAGCTGCCCTCCAGACACCAGACTTGGTGCGTAGCCAGGGCATTACAGTCTTTAAGGGGAGCTGCAGTCAAGGACTCAGTCTCCTGTTTGGTCATGGTCATACTGTTGTACGTATTTACATTCCTGGCTTCTTGCCCCAGGACCTTCATACCTGGACCTGGACCTAGACGTGAGGCCTTGGGCCTAGGTTCTCTTCAGGCACCTCTGCAGTGGCCTTCTTGCTGGGGCAGGGGAGGGAAACCTTGGAGACATTTTTTCCTCACCCTGCCTTAGTACCCACTCATAGCCCTTCGCTCTCACCATCTCCCACAACCCCTGGGTCCAGAATCTTTCATCCCTGGCTTCCTAAACAGCAAGATGACTCTCAGATCTAGGCTGATCCACCTGGCCTTCCAACTGTTTACCATTCCATGAAGGAAATGAAACACAGAGATAGTCACCCTTTGCTAAGGGTCTAGCTTCTTGTTTATACGAATTTCATAAGTGATTGTTAAAGGCAAATCTTTCATTTTTGCCTTGTTGCTTTAATCAGCAACCCCTGGCAACACATGACATACCAGCTCTTTCTTCCTCAAGCTTTGAATATTACATTGTTATTGAAATAAAATTCAGCTATTTCAAAGGTTTATTAGGATTTTTTGTGCTTCTCCCCAGAACACATGCTTTTATCCAGAGTTAGATGTCCATGATTGAAATTTTTTTAATTCAATCAGTATTTTCTTCAAAAAAGTTATTCCAAAATAGTGTTTTTCCTTAGTCTGAGAACCATTTATGTATACAAACACAAAAGGGAGTTAAAAACTAAATAATGTGTGAATATATAACATATATTTCATATAAACAGAGACACACACTTATGCATCTATGTACGTCTATGTATGTATTACAATTTGTAAAGATATCCACACTCACATACTCATCTATGATATTTGTATAATAAGGCATATATTATATTTTTGGTAATATAAACTAGTTCAAATTCTAAAACATTCCTTTTCTTATTTTATATTTAGCAACATGTTCTTCCATGTTGGTGCAGTAACCCAATTACACTGTTGATTTGCAAGTTACAAATGTAATTAAATCACACTTAACATGTTGAGCACACAATGCAGTTAAGAAGTACAGGTTCAAGTCTAGAAGAGAAAACTATTCTTCAGGAATTTCAATTTAAATCTTCACAGAAATAAAAGCAATCAGAGGAAAAAAAAACTTTCACCACATTATAAATGTAAACACAAGTATACAAGTATATACGTTTGCAAAGGAATATTTTTCATTAAACTAGTGAATATTAAACATTATTCATATATTATAAGCATCACACTATATTTATTTTAAATGACAAAATACTATGTACAGTGCTGTATTATCTAATGTTAATAAATATGTTTAGAAAAAATTCCCCATTTTTGCCACTTATAAAAACTATTACCATAAGAAACATGCCCAATTATGTAAATTAATTGAGCAAAGTGACCTACTCTCTGAAACACAGCAAAGATGATTATTTACAACCACAGGCATTCCAATCAATGAAGTCTTTTATATACAGAAGAAAAAAAGAGATAAAATTTTCATATTACTTTGTACCCCACAAAATATGATTATATGAGAGTGTTCATGAAACCTCAACTGCTGTTACAGACAGACAAGTTTTTTCTCATTTCAAGATGAGTAATCAACATGAAAAAGAAAAAAATAGTGAACCCAACACTGAAAGTTCAAATACTAAAAACAAGTATTCGATAATCAGCAAAACTTCAATAAGATTGATGTTTGTCTTCCATTATTATAGCTATTAATATCATTTCAATACTCCCAATAAAATTTAAAAGTATGACATAATACTATTTTCTACAAAAATCTATATCAAAAGTATAAATTTATACTCAAGTATGGACATAATATTTTTTAGGATCTTCATGAAAGACTAAAGTTTTTGAAACAAAAGTAGCTGTCCCTTTCAAATAATCAATCTACCTTGTTTTAAAGAAGGGACATAGACTAGAATTACAATTGTTATAAAAAATTATTCTCCGGGGAAGTTTATATCATGACATTAGAGCTATTCATTCTTTAAAGTAACTTCCAAATATCATATAGTATTTTAGCTGTTTAAATGATGCTGTTTTGGAAAAATAAAGGATAAACAGTATGGTAGAAGACTATTTTCAGTATTTTTTTAATCAAATTAAAATTGCCATTGCATATAGGCCAGGCAGACATTTCATAAATTTAAAAAATTACATATTGTCTTCTAACATAAATGTAAGAAGGATAAACTTCTCCAGATGCCTCAAATGTACACACACACAAACTATTTGTATATATACACACACACATATATTCTCCATAGATACATTACACATATACATGCACATATATATGTAATAGTTCCTTTTTTTATTTTTAGCAAAAGGTTGCTTTTCCTTTTGATGACATAAAGTAATATGACTTATAAGTAATATACTTAGCTCTGGTTATATTTCACCATTTGTATATTACAAAAAAAAAATCTAAATCTACTTGAATAAGAAACTAAAGCATAGTATCTGGCCAAGCAATCAATTAATAAATCTTTACTAAATGTCTTTTGTTTTTCAAATTTTTATATTTGTTACTGCAAAAGATGATGAAAATAAAATGTGACTTATCTTCCTAGAAATTTCAAACAATTTAAAAAAAGAGAAAACCTTAGAAACTTTAATAATTCATCAAATGTAAATATTATATAAGTATACATTAATATGTAGACCAAAAATATGAGAGCTTAGACAGAAATTACATTGTATTCAAGAGGTCGAAGGAGTCCCACTACAAGTCCGTAATTCACAAATTCTGTTATTGACTATAGGAATGATAAATTATAAATAATATGAGGAAGACGGAAGTGGAGGAAAATGGGAAGGAAGAAAGAGAATATTTTAGCTGGATCTTACAGAATGAATCAATTTACAACAGAAATAAATTATAAAAATGATATTTTGAAAGTTTTAACTAAAATACTCAAGCATGTAAAAGTCAGTACAATATGCTTCTGAAATATGTGGAGACCAATTTCTCTGGACACTTGAGCAGGAAGAAGTAAAAAAAATCAAGTTTGGATGTATAAAATGGAGGCCAGAATCTTATCTATAATAATTATTTTACACCAATAGAAAAGTTAGAAGATCGAAATGGGCTCTCTCTATTGGTACATTTCAATTTTATTATAAGGAAATTAAATAAACCTTAAGAGATAATTATCCTCTTTTAATAAGAAGATTATTTCCATGTAGACTGTGGTGATAGTCTTGGCCAGGACTGAAAAATGATACATTATCATATAATTATAAATAAAATTCAACAGAAGTCAGAAAATTTGGCTATGGTTTTCACTTGCTCCTTCATTTAATAACTCTTTGCATACAAAATCTGCTACTTAAAAGTTGTTTATTTTAGTTAACATCTTTGTGTTTCAGGGCCTCCGTCTGCAAGAGGTTTTATAATGCTACACACTTCTTAAAGTTTCTTTGTGGATTAAATTAGATAATTCATGTAATGAATTTGGAATTTAGATCATGACACATATCTGGCATTTAGAAAGTGATTAATAAATGTTAAGTTAAAATTATTATTATTCACATCATCTCCACTGCCAATTTCCTTAGTTTGTTACTGGATTTTTAATCTTAGCTTTGAACTGTTTTTCCACTCACTTGCCTCTTTTCAGAGGATTCCTTCCTCCACAATCTTTAAGTAATCCTCAAAGTAAAACAAACTTACCCTTGTGGACAAAGTTGTGGAGAAATCAGTAGCTATGAAAATTTATAAAAATTTTATAGAAAAAAAATTCATCAGCAGTATAAATCATATGCCAAAAGAGAGTTTATATATCCACGACTCATAAGTATTACTTATGATGTAGTACTATTGGAAGCAATTGCAATGTCCACATAGAGGAATGGTTAATTAAATTATAAATTATGGTATGTCTTCCTAATGACAAAACATATGCCTATTAGGGATGGTAATCAGAAAAAATATTGAGAAAAATGAAAAGAGTATGTTAAGTTAAAAAAGCATTGCAATATAATATGAATGTGCATTATGAGGATAACTTTGCAAAGAATGTGTATGTATAAAAATGTTGAATGGGATGCACATAAAATAAGATATTAGCTGTCAGACTCGTGTAACTAATGATTTTTTTTCCATTTTAAAATTCTTTAATGTCCAAAATTTTTTTAAATAGAAAATTATAACTTCATTTCAACTTTGGTTTCTTAAAGACTCAAAACTAACTCCATATTATCGTAAAAGAAAAATATCAACTTCCTTACCAAGCTTGGCAAAGTATTTCACCAACTTGCCAGAATCTAATTTCTAGGCCCATAACCTATCATTCTATTTCATGTATGAAATATTTCTGTTATGTGAAAATTCTCGTTATTTCCCAGGATGTGCATAGAAAATTCTGTGAATGAAGACAATGAGTAATTGATTAATATAAGTGTGATAATAATGTGACTCTCACTTTGGGATTCCAAACATGACCTTACTTAACATCTCTGCCTCATTTTCCTCAGCTGTAAAATAGGGATGATAAAACTATGTTTAACCTGGCTTTGTTGTTAGGATTGAAAGAATTAAAAATAAAAAGCACTTAGAACTATGACACTTAATAAGTACCATATAGATTTAAGTTTTTTCATAATAAATAGCTAAACTCATTGAGTACCTACTTTATTAAAAGTTTTCTATTTTTTTAAGCAATGCTAGTATGCTTTTATTTAACCCTCTCAAGGATACTGATATAGGTGCTTATAGGTGACATATTATCAATCAGTATAATGATAATACTAATTGATATATGAGGCAGTCAAGGCCCAGATAAGTTGAATAATTTACCTGTTATAAAAGAGAAAGTATGCAAGACAAATGATTTTGACTTAATATTAAACATGTATATCTTTATTTTTGCTGTTATCAAATTAGGGATCAAGGTAAGAACATAGCCAAGTTTTCTGACTTCCAGTCCAATTTCTTTTCCACTATATCATACTGTATTATTTAATGGTCCTGAGAAAAACGTCACTACTCTATTTGAAAATGATGTTTACATTAAAACAGATTTATAATCTGTTAATTTATTAAATTTTCCACTAATAAAATTATAAGTAATTCCTCCTTTCAGATGATTTTTTTAAGTCAGTAGAAGCTTTAAGTTCTCTGGGTAATATATGTATTTTTTTGTTCCACAAAAGAGAGATAATTTCTGCAAAGGTATATAAAAAGATGTGTGTCAGTTTGCCATCTTAACTGTTTTTAAGTGTGTAGTTAAGTGGTATTAAGTACATTTACATTGTTGAGCAACCATCAGGACCATCCATCTTCAGAAGTCTTTTCACCTTCTGAAGGTGAAAAGTTCGTACCCATTAAACAATAAACCCCCATTCCTACCTCCAACCACCATTATACTTTCTATCTCTATGAATATTACATTCCAGATACCTTTTATAAGTAAAATCATACAGTTTTTTATGAGTCTGACTTATTTTGCTTGACATTATGTCCTCAAGGATCTATATTGTAGTATTTCCAGAATATCCTTTCTTTTTAAAGCTTAATGATACTTCATTGTTCATACATACCACATTTTGTTTATCCATTTATCTGCTGATGGATTCTTGAGTTGCTTCCACCTTTTGACTATTGTGGATAATGCTGCTATGAATATGAATGCATGAATATCTCTTTGAGACCTTGCTTTCAATGCTTTGATGTATATACTAAGAAGTGGAATAATTAGACTATATGATAATTTTATTTTTAATTTATTTGAAGAATTGCCATACTGTTTTCCGCAGTGGCTGTACCTTTTACATTTCCATCAACAGTTTACAAGTATTTTGATTTCTTCACTTCCTTGCTAACATTCGTTTTCTGATTTGTTGAAATAATCATGCTAATGGGTATTAGGTGGTATCTTATTGTGGTTTCAATTTACGTTTCGCTAATGATTAGCGATGTTGAGCATGTTTTCATGCGCTTATTGGTCATTTGTATTAAATATATCGCTCAGAGAAACATCCATTCGAGTCCTTGCTCAATTTATAAATTCAAGCTGTTTTGTTGTTTTTGTGGAGTTTTAGAACTTCTCTATATGTTCTGGAAATTAATCCTTCATTAGATGTATAATTTTGAAGTCTTTTCCCCTTTTGTGGGTTGCCTCTTATTCTATTGATAGTGTCGTTTGATGTACCAAAATTTTTATTTTTATGAAGTCCAATTTGTCTATATTTTTCTTTTGTTGCTCAAGCCTTTGGTGTCATATCCAATGCTTTTTCTGTCTTTTCACTTTCAACCTAGTTATGTCTTTATATCTAAAGGGATTGTCTTGTAGACAGCATATAGTTTGATCATGTTTTTTTAAAATCAATTGTGCCCGGTTTTATTTCTTATACATGTAATATAAACTCACGCAAACTCTGTTGTCCTTAATATTTGGTATTCTATATATGCAACAAGGATCAGATTTTCAAGTGCAATGATTTATTTAGGACTCAGATAATCTCTTCATAAACGGCAATTTACTTCTTTAGTTTCCTGAGAATATTCAAAGAAGTCCCTATACTGAACCAGCACAATGATTGGACTGGAAGTTTTCAGCAATCTCCTTCACTTCTGAAATTCTCCTAATTAACAAATTGACGGGGGGGGGGCGGATATTTACAAAATCTCATGTTCTTAAAGTACATATAGCTGATGTAGAAATTGAAAGAAAAAATATAAACAAAAATAACCACCAAGCCAGTTCCCCATAAAACAGCATTCTGAAAGGAATCATTAAGAGCCACCATCGATTCAGCTAACAAAACAAGTGCAAACAAACTAACAAATAAAATGAAAATGTTAATTTTTCCGGTAATAGATTTAACATTCAAAGCAGACTCAGTTGAATTTTCAACTTGATCTATTCCTGTTGATAAACTACATGGAAAGTCAAATCCTCATGATATAGTTTGATGAAGATATAATTTCAAAGAAACATTAATAATGGAAGTCAAAGGTATAATATCAGGCTCTCAAAACCTAATGTACACATCTTCACCATTTCATTGTACTTGGCAGAACAAACAGATGATGGCATCAGTCTGGCAAGACATTGTTCCCCCTACACGGTGTTTAGATGAATAAACCCTTCTGAGTAATTTAATATTTCTGCATAGACTTTGCCCTTGAACATTATATTAACTTACAATTTTATTTTCACTATGTTCTTGATTTAATTGACAGATTTATATTATTAAAGAACAGTCCTTACTATACCTTGTACTCAAAAATATGAACTTAAATTCTGCAACACATTTCAGTATTTTTAGATTCTGATAGGATGTGGTGATTTTTATCACTTATCTTGTCTGCACTTTTATGATATATTTCTAAAACAATCTGCACCCTGGGATTCTGTCATAAGTTACACATGTCATTTCCTTCACTTACATGAGAAGACAGCAGCAGTATTGATCATCATTCAGTTTAAATAAGTGTTTGAAATGTAACCCTTCCCCTGTGTGACAATATGTAATGTGGGTTCTGCAAAGGTGGGGCAGAAAGAGCAATTGTTCAACCTATGGGAGGATAATTACTGGAATACAGGAAGAGTCAATTATAAGATCACAGGGACATCCACATCTTGGCTGCCGAGGGTGCCTGAAGCTTTGAGAATATCTCTGCTTTATACAGCAGACTAGAATACATTATTCAGGTCACTCAGTCTAATATGATGGACCAAATTGAGCACTTTCAATTTCAGATTTATTTACACTGACAAGACATTTTAAAATAGGGGATTACTATTGTTCGAAGCCAGGAAAATTGGTCCCCATTTTAAAACCAGATAGCTTATCCTGGCTGTTAACAGACCTCCTTCCCAAGTTGGTTTTATTTAAGCAGTTTAACATTAATAGACTTATTTGAGCAAAGGACATATTTGAGGTTGATGCATTCTCAGAAGAAAGTCATTTCAATATCACATGGTCATGCCTACTTTGAGCTTTTCTTTTTAATGACTTAGAAAAGAAAGGTCCACAAAATCTATTACTAATCAAAGCTATCAAGAAGTTACAGATTAACGTATCCATACATAGCTAGTTGGAGACAAGATAGATGGAAGCACAAACTAGATGGCTGATTAAAAGGTAGATAGATAGATTCTGTATGTTCAGACATACATACATACATAGCCCATGAGATTTGTTTCCTTTATCTGATTGGTTAGATACTATAACTTTCATGACCCTATTTTAGACAATATTCTGAGACTGCTCCTTTTTTCTTGAAATAATTCAGACTTATAAAGTGATAAGTTTGATAAGTGGTCGCAGTTAAAATTTTTTATTGACAGTTGTAGCCCTAAGAACTAGCAATTTTGGTTTCTACAGAAAGAGCATAGCTGCCAAAATCAGTACAAAAATAATGAAACATTATAGATAAAAAGATGTCATGTAATTTTATTGATAAAAATATAAGAGCTAATCATATTTAGTCATGTCTTAGAAAATTCTATAAGAGAAGAAAAAAATTAATAAAGATATTATTTTATTTCATTGTAGAATTTTCCATTATATTTCACAATCACTTCTAAGGTTTTGTTGTACAGGTACACGTTTCCACATTGCTGTACTTACTTGCTTTCACAGAGTTTAAGAAAAAAATATTTGGGGGGTGAAAGAATAGTGGGAATCTCCCACTATCCTCAATTCCCACATAAATCATTTTATTATCTATGCATAGGGTATTGGCATGTTGAAAACTATTCTAGAACTACGAAGCACTATACCCCAAATATTATGGATTGCTTCCTCTGTGCTAAACCTCCAGAATTATTTGATCATCTTCCAATCATGACAATAAATTATATTGATTTTTGAGCACTTATTATTTCCCAGAAACTTTCAATGCATTGTTGTTTATATTTCTTATATTAACTTCACGAACTTGCTATCATTATCCTTACATTACTTACGAGGAAATTGAGACTCAAATTAATTTTCCTAAAATCATAATTCATAGGAGACTGTACCAGGAATCAAACCCTTGACTATCTGATTAAAAAGATGATATTATTCACCCCTTATTTTTAGTTATTTAGACTTAGTAGAAATTAAACAATTGAACATTTCGGAAGTATAAACTGCAAAAAAAGTCCATATAATAAACAACCATATTCTTTCTGCTGACACACAGCACATGCCAGGTAATTCCTTGTCTTACAGATGCTGTGGTGATGTTGTCTGCCAGCGTCAACCACAGGGCTGATTGTCTCCCATTGTTAACAAACTTAGGTTGAGACAGTACAGTGTAGTCATTAAGAACATATGTCTTAGAGTCACATAGAAGTAGACTAGTGCTTCTCAAAGGGAGCAGTTGTGTACACCAGGGACATTAGACAATGTCCAAAGATATTTTTGGTTGTCTCATGGCCAGGGAGTACTTGAATCTAGTGGGTAGAGATCAGGAATGCTGCTAAATAAACATCCTACATTTCATATGACAGCCTTCCCTACAATAAATTAAAATATTTTAATATTTGAAAATTTAGGAAATACATAAAAGTTTGAATTGATAATCTGAGCCAATAATAAAACTATTAAAATTATGATGCTTATGTTTACAATTTTTCTATACATCAATACACACAAGCATATACATATATTTATTTGAGTATGGATATGCATATATATACATATATAATAAATCAAGTACCTATATTAACTCATCTTTCCATCAGAGACAGGAATATTTCTTATTTTTTATTTCATATACTATTTGGTAAAAATAAAATTCTTTACCTTGTATTTTATGTACAAAATTAATTAATATTACCATAAAATGCATGTGCCTCTTACACTATCCTCAGAAGATCTGAATATTTTCTTTAAAGGAGAAATACATTGAAATCCTAAATTGAAAAAAAATCTCTGTTGTTTCCATATATGTGGCTGGATATGTTTGCACAGGTATATGCATATGTGCAACAAATATATGTATGTTTGGGTATATATATATTTATACGACTGAGAATATTTTAATACTGGCAGCAAAAATAAATCAGTAGCTACACTACTAGATGTGGAAATAAATTTCCAGTTTTACTTTTCCCTTTCTCTTCTACCTTCTTATCATCAGTTCCACAAATGTGTACTGATTGCCTAAATATGAGTTGGGTCTCTGATGACACAATTACACAGAGCTTAGTAATGTATAGTCCCTGCTCTCTAAGAGGGTACAATCTAATATGTACTCTGACAGATGCGGTCAATGTAGCACATGAACTGATAAAAATCGCCAACGTGAGATGTGATAAATAATGTACAAATTCTACCAGAGCAGTAAGGGTAGGTAGGATAGGGCTTCCAGGAGGCTGGAGAACTGAGGAATGAAGAAATCTCAGTTTCTTGTTTGCCATTCTTTAATTTTAGTACCTGAGTTGCTAAAAAGGACAAATCTCAACCACTTTTTGAAATATAAATCTGATTTATACAGAAACATATTTTTATTTGGTAATAAAGATCTACATAATACTAATAGGGTAGATGCCATGCCTCCCAAATTGAACTTTTGTCAAATATATGGACTCTCCTAATATTAAAACAATAACATAACAAAAGAAATCCTGCGAAAGCAAGAATCTAAGACTATAAATGTGCTTTCATTCTGGCTTTAGATTTGCTATTTAATAATTGAAATCGGTAGGTGCAAATGGGATAAAGTTGAACACATGTATATTGAGGAAGATAAGATGCAGTTAGAGGGAAGAACAATCTTTCTCAGACAGTATCTTACTGCAGTGTCTGACTTCAGAAAGTGAATAGAGGCAAGTGCCTTAAGGCCATTGCCAGGTTCCTAAGGCAGATCTGAGCCAGTTGACTAGACTCACATATATATTGTTACAAAAAAAAAGTGAAAGGAACATATAAAAAAAGTGAGAAAACTATTGTTGAACATTCCTTTTATATGACCACATATTTCTCCTAATTTGTAGTAGGTCCTGGCTCTTAAAGATTCTAAACTGTGCTTTTTGCCTCTGCATCACTTTCCAATGAAACCATCTAATTTAATTTTCTCTCAGGGTATTCCGACAAGGCTGGGGTCTCTTATGAAAGACATAAAGTAGAAATATTTGTTATGTGACTTGTTCTCTTTTCCTGTTAAACCTGCTCTAATGGGCTAACTGAAACTAATGCCTGTACAAGCACCCCCTGGGCACAATCGCACCTTTTCTTTCTTCAAGCCCACTAGTTTCTTGTTAGATTCATGCATTTCTTTTTCTGGGTTCTTTTTTCATTTTCCTATAACATACTCATTTTTATAGTATTTTTTTTTTGTCTCTTGTCTCTGTTTTTTTGTAAGTTCATTTTGCTTTGCCTTTCATGACTTTTCTTTCCTCCATTAAAAAAATAACTTCTTATTTTAACTCATGTCTTTATTCAATCTTGCTTCTCTTTTTCCTTTTAACCTATTTTTCTATTCTTTTTCTTTTTCTATAATTCTTCTTCTATTCTGTTGCTTATCCTCTTTTCTCATTATGTAATTTATTCTTTTTTATCTCCCATACTTTCCCTTTTAAAAATTTGTTCTAATGTTCTCCATCCTTGACACTTTCATTACTCTTTTTATCTTTGTTATTATTAATACATTGCTTTACCTACACTGTGCTTTTATCTTGTGTTTGGTCTTGTCCATTGCTTATTGCTATCAACAAGGAAGAAGATGAACTGAACTATAAATACTTTGTTGTCTCATATTTATTTACTTACACCACCCTATCATCCTAGCCATTGTTACCCTGCATTTTAAATAGAATAATCATGAGCTGGTAAGGTTTTTTGGACTCAGATAAGGTTAGTGATAGTTTGATCCAGCTATGATAAATAATAAATATAATAGATTGCCTTCATTATAAAAAATTAAGTTATTCTACAAAAATGGGTATATGATTAAATCAAACATTGTGACACTCACGTATGAATCAGAAACATGCTATTTACAGTATTGGTACGAAGCAAATTTGGATTGAATCTATTAAAATGTATGCTATTACCTGTTGTAATTAGGACTTTCTAAGAAGGTCTAGAACATGATAACTACTGTTATTTTAAATGATTGCTTGATCATATTAAGACTTCATTACAGGGCTAAAGTTGATATATTTTCAAAGTAGAAGTTTATAAAAATTATACAATATTTACAAAGTTTAAATGGAAATATATAATGTAAAGCATTGTACCTTGTAAAACGTAATGCATAAAGTAAATGTTTATCATTAATATGAGAAGGAAAAAAGAAACATTTGAGAATGTCTGCTTAATATCCAATCAGACATTAAAATCAGATTTAAAGACCTATCATTATTCTGTGTGTTTTTACAATGGAATGATTAAAAGGATTATTATAAGGCTGTATATGCTTTGGAAATGTATGTATTCAGTTTATTTGCATTATGTTAATAATATCCATCTGGTAAAGAGAATGTCATAAAAATCAAATAACTGAAGGGCCTTTAGCCAGATTGGTGAAAAATTCTACATTATTATTCCTCATGGTTACTAGAAAACATCATGCAAATATGATACAAGTTATAAAAGCAGTTATTTTTCAAACAACCAAAGTTTGTTTTATATTTTTACGAGAAATGATACTATCATACTATGATGACAAAAAGTTTCTTGTAATGTTATTTTTTTTAAAACTCAATCTTTAAATTATTATTAAATTTTGGTGGCTTTTAAACAGTGTGTAAACTGCTCAAAATAATGTAAATACATTTTACTCACTTTCACATTGTTTTACTGAATATAATTTACATCATTTTCCAAGATAATAAAATCCGTTATCATTTATCCATAGGGAAAATCCTCATTAAGCCCTGAATAGTGCTCTGAGTTCCACAGAGCAAAAGAAAAATTAGGCTATGTAATATCTTCATAGTCATTGAGTCTTGATCTTTACCTTAGATATACAAGAAATATCAACTATCCTGATTTTTCA
The DNA here is from genome assembly GCA_963575035.1 of Avahi laniger. Classification (NCBI taxonomy): domain Eukaryota; kingdom Metazoa; phylum Chordata; class Mammalia; order Primates; family Indriidae; genus Avahi; species Avahi laniger. Next base: position 47,070 of record CAUYSK010045541.1, on the reverse strand, counting down.
CAAATTAAACACTGAAACTTCATCTAGTTGGTTTTGGGAAAATTTTTGAGTCATTCATACTAAAAGCAGTGCAAAAGCCTGGAAACTACATATTGCCAAGACATTAGACATTTTGCCAAACTAATCATTATTTTAGTCTGAAAAGTTTTCAGCCCCCTGATTTTGTTTCTTCCATGTCATTCTTGAGACATTGAAATCTCACTTCATGGGACTGACTTTTTAGTTACACCATACAATACCAGCAGCCATGTCTTCTCAGTATTATAAGAGGTTTAGTTTGAATCTTTGGCAAAAAATTCTTCAGAGGGAAGAAAGACAGGGCCTATAATCCCATCTGATGGGGAATATGGAGAAAAATAACAAAGTAATAGCTAACATTTGATCCCCTCTCATATCCATCCTTTCATTGAAAACAGATCATGGCACGCTGCGCTGAATATTAACACAATATTGGCAAAGAGGCTATATCTCCACTCTGATCACTCCCAAGGCGTCTTTCTCAGTTAGAACTTCTGCTGTAATATTTGTGACACAGACATCTGGCAGCAGAAAGAGAGATGAAATAGAGTGTGCTGGACTTTATTTGATTTTTGTTTTTCATAATTTTATGAAATAAAATACTTTGAAGATTTTTTTTCTATCTGGAAAAACTTAAATTGTACTTTACATTTATCTTTATAACAGTTGTATACATATTATCAAAGAAAACTACTTACAAATATTTACAAAGATTGGATATTATTTTTCAATTTGAGGCTCCAGGATACTAGCAAGCCTTGGTGTCTGCACACTAAAGTGGCTACACTTAATCTTGATGTTAATACATTATTAATTATTTCCAGGGAAAAAAAGTGACCTTATGTAGATTCAATCATTAGTCAGACAGTTGGATCAAAATCTAATAACCTAGAAAGTCAACTAATAGTTTATGTTGATCTATCTGTATTCATCAAAATTCTTCACTTTTTAATGACAGCATGTTATTTGTTAGGTAAATATATATGGAACACACAGGTTCCTAGCAAGGTACAATGAGGACCATAAAATGGCATAAGCATCTGCCTTTCTTAGGCTTGTGATGTAGAAGGGAAGATAAGGTATGAATAAAATTATAATCTAAGAAAGTATGCATTGTGCCATAACAGGGCAAAGAATGGTCACGTAGAGTTCAGAGGAGATAATAACTCCTAATTTTCATGATTCTTTATGGTCATGTGCAACAAACTTGAGCTTTCAATTTGTGTTTGAAATGAGTAAATTTCAAAAGACAGTAATGGGAAAGAGGGGACCATCCAAGAAAAGACAACAACATAAGGAAAAGTATGGTTATGGAGAAACAAGCAGTTCAGTTTAGCTACAATATACGGCATGGAGAAAATCAGAGCGGAAGGGAAATTTGGGAATATGAGCAGGAGCAGTAGTGAGACAAACTCTCCAAGCCAGGAAATACATGTTTTCCTTTGAAACATTAAATATGTATTCTTGTTTTATTTTGCTTTGCATTTATGAATGTGTAGGTGTGTGTGAGTCTACGGTTAGGGGAAGAGAGAAGCAAAAGCATGGAGGAAGCACTAAGAGCTATCCACCACTTTCCCTCCCCAAATGATTATATTTAGGTGGATGATAACGGTACAAATGAGGGAAAGACACTTATTCATCATCCAACGAGATCTCCACCAGAGTCTATTTTAAAATTTCTGACAGGTCCAAAATTGAAATAAATGAAGGCTGTTTCTGAGGAGGATATTTTGGAGACAAAAGAGTCTATATACATATTGCAGATAAATTAGGAGGTACCTGTAATAATTCAAGTAAAAGATAAGTAGGATTGAAATAGCATTGCAAACGAGAATGTTAAGAATAAGAAGGGTATTGCACTTGACAGGTATGTAGAAAGATAAAAGAATAAGAAGAACAGATTATAAAACAGCAGACTTTGGTGGTTAATTTAATATGGAGATAAGGGAGAAAGGGGTATGACAGTTGACTCAGAGTTTATGAATTAGCAGAGGATTAATGATCTAACTAATGACTAGTACTCACAAATGCTATCACATGTTTAGTTAACATAATATTTTGGTTTATTTTGGTTTATTACATAAGCTAGCTGTGATTTTAGGCCTGATTTATAAATATAGGAAAATATTCTCCAGTTTCTGTCTTAGAAGTTTAGCTGCTAAGTACGTGAGAATCTTCTTAGTTATTCTTTTTGAGCCCCTGTGCTGAGTTATATTTTGGGCTGTTAGACCTCATTCAATATACTTTGGAAGAAGCCATCCTGGAAGGATGACATGGAACTAGCTGTAAACTGTCCGCATTAGAGACTCTTACATCTGCATAACTTTAGCTCCCCACGAGACCAATATATTTGGCATAGTTACAGACAATATACCCTAAAGAATATTTGCTTTCTTACCATTCCCTAAGGAGAATCTCTTTGCCTCATGTTCTTAGAAACTTCCCTCTATTTCCCAGAATTTAAAGTATGTAAGCAAAAGAAGTTATCAAAAAAAGTATAGGAAAAATGTTGGCAAAAAAATAAATTTCTGCACCTTTTTCTAACAGAATTTGAAAGTAATTTTAAAGTTATTTTGTTGTAAAAACATACTTTGTCTGTAAGTAAGTACAGTATATGATGAAATCTTATGGTAAAGCATAAGTTTTATATAAGCATTAATATTATACTAGTATTGGAAAAATAATTTCAGGTTATGTAGTCAGAAATAATACATGTATTTGTATACTGGTAAATACTAGGCAACAAAACTCTGTATAAGCGAATGGTGTAATATATTTGAGTAATGACAGTAAGTAGAAAGCAAGACATAATATACAATAAATTTGAATGAATTTGTATACAGCACATGCAGACAAGGTAACTATGAGTAAAAATTCATACAAAGCAAGCAGTGGATATAATAAATTTTAATGTATTTCTATAAAGTTACCCTCAGTACATGTACACAAATATTTCAGTAAAATGAGTTCTAATGCATAAAAATAATGTATTTTAAGGAATTCTAATGGCATGCTTGTGTATCAACAAAAGTAAATATTACTAAATATTAATTTACTGCCAGAAGTAGGAAATATATAAATTAATGTTTATTAGTAATGGGTATCAAAGAAAGTCATACCTTATAATAATCAGCAATAAGATTCATTTAAAGCTATGTAATAAATTTCAATCTTCATTTTTAAAATCTAAGAAATCATTTCAGGTCACCATAAAATTAAGGACCAAAACCACAGTTGTACAACAGCATTTTTAGTCAAATAGTTTTATAGCAGAAGGGGATTCTGTCCCCCCCTCCCTTGGATAGTTTTAATAGAATTGCCTGTAGACCTGCTTTCCCAGAACTATCCTTCCCCCCACCTTAAACTCCTTCACTCAGCATCCAGTACTGTGGACATGGGGAGTAGAGAGTAGGTATGATTGACCAAACTCAGCATAGATGTTTGTGTTTGTCACAAAGATCCATTTGATGTGGGGTAGTTTTTACCTCTTTTATCCTTTGTGGGAGGTTATATTAGTCTGTTTTATGTTGCTATAAAGGAATACCTGAGGCTGAGTAATTTCTAAAGAAAAAATGTTTTATTCGGCTTACAATTCTAATGACTAGGAAGTTCAAGATTGGGTATCTGCATCTAGTGAGGACCTCAGGCTACTTCCATTCATGGCAGAAGGTGAAGGGGAGCTGGCATATGTAGAGATCACATGGTGAGAGAGGAAGCAAGAGAGATAGGGGGAGGATGCCAGGCTCGTTCTAACCACCTGCCCTCTTGGGAGCTAATAGAGAAAAACTCACTGACTCTGAGAAAGGGCATTAATGTATTCATGAGGGATCCACCCCCATGACCCAATACCTCCCATTAGACTGCACCTCTAACATTGGGGATCAAATTTCAGCATGAGATTTAGAGGAGACAAACATCCAAACCATAGCAGAGGTGCTTCCATTTTCTATGATTACAAATCATATACTTAAATTGACATTCGTGATTTTATTTTTTGACACATTTCCTTACTCAGATTTCAAACTCTTGAAATGTTAAGATCATATATGTAATGGACTCAATACTCTTAGAGGGAATTACACATTCTTATCTTCTTCATGTGTAGTAAAAACTATGAACATACAGTGGGGAAAGGGCAACCTCTTCTATAAATGCTTCTGGGAAAACTCAGTATCTATATGCAGAAGAATAAAACTAGATCCCTATCTCTCACCATATAAATAAATCAACTCAAAATGTATTAAAGACTTAACTGTAAGATATGAAAATACTAGAAGAAAACATTGGGGAAATGTTTGAGGATATTGGTCTGAGTGAAGATCATTTGGGCAAGATCTCAAAAGCACAGACAACAAAAGCAAAAGATAGTCAAATGGAATTACATTAACCTAAACAATTTCTGCACAGCAAAAGAAACAATCAGTATATCTTTAAGCTTGTAACTCTGTGTTACTTACATTCTAATAAGATAGAGAATTTAGAAATATACATATGACTGAAGCTGCTTTATTATTCCTGTTGCTGGAGACATAGAAAATGGTGTTAAGGAATCACTAACCCAGGGTATCTGCAAGAGATTAGAGGGATATTTATTCCATCAATTCAGATGAATTCTTTGTCCCATCCTTCTTCATTTTTGTATTATATAATACATGCCTAAAACAGATGATCCTTGAGTGACAATCATTTCATTGCTAACATTATTTCTCAATTTGTGCAAGCACGTATCCATTTTTTCCCATTCCACATTTCTCTGTTTATTGTATTGTATATACCTCATATTGAATTCTTTATCTTCATTGCTCAAATTATGAAGGTTAAAGGAGACTCTAAAAATTCCCTATTACAACAGTCTCCACCAAATTAACTGAATGCCCTCTTCATTCACTGCAATTGTTAGCACTGACATTCAGTAAATATGTTCTAATTAAATATAAGAAGTTCTTCCATTTTAAAACTGCTCCCATTCTATGAATTCTATCTGAAAGTCCTGCTTATAGCCCACCTGTTACTAGTAGTAATCTATAACCTACAGGTATAGAGGATCACTGCTGCCAACTGTTCGGATCTGGCAGAACCCTGAACGATGGTTTTATTCATGAGAAGTCGCTGAGTAAATATTTACACAAGAGAAAATTTTAACTGTCCTTCCTTTCAACATCAGTTAGAGAAAACTGAGTCATATGAGTTATCCTTCTCACTGTATGGTTCATGATTTTGTTAAAAGTGAGCCAAAGGTGTGAAAGAATATTAGAATATTTATATCATTAATCATTTGAAAATGTATTTTATATGATAATGATATTAAACTCTTTGCTGTTTATTTCTCTTTGCTGAGAAATTTTATATGATAATGATATTAAACTCTTTTCTGTTTATCTATTGATTAAATTTATTTCAGTAGACACATCAGATAACAGATTAATGATAGAGCATAGCTTCTACCATGAAAAAGTAGTACAACCTCACATGTTTCCTCTTAATTGATTTCCGGGCAGAATCGAGCAGATTGTTATGGCTGATTCATAGGTGGTAAGGGTGGGGTAATTAGAGACTTTCCAGTTATTCTGACAGAATGGATTCTGTTATAAAATAGTATTCAACAAGTATTTCATGAGAATTTGCTACATGCAGCACACTTGGTTCAAAATTGTGAGGATATAGAGAAAAAAATAGCACTTATATTGCAGTCATTGTAATTATGCTAAGGTTATAAAGATTAAACATCTGTGAGTAGGTAATAAAAAATGAGATAAATAGGCTGGATATAGAACCTTCATAGGAAAGCAAGTTTGAATTATTTTTTCTATTGGAAAGTATGGAAAATAATTATCAGAGGTGTGGAATAGGACATTTTATTTAGAGCAACAGTATGAAGGGCATTCCAGGACATAAAAAGTTTTAGAAGACATGTATATAGAAGCATATTTTCTAGTAGATATGCTTTGATAAAATATTCACTAAAGATTATATTTTCCTAAATTTAGCTCTATCTTATTTTGCATCAAATTATATGTCAATATGTCTTGTTCTATTCTTACCAAACCACATTAATATTTTATTGAAGACTTCAAAGAAATGAAAGTAGCACCTTCTTTACAAGGAATAAGAGTGAATTTTACCCATTCAATAGCATAATGCTAGCTAAGAGAACTAATGAGTTATGTGGGTACATTTATATGTAAAGAAAACTATTAGAGCTCAGAAAATGATACTCTAATGTATGACATGTTAGCATGCTGAGTACTTCAAACTAAAAGATTGGAAGTGTCTCAGAAGCAAGGTCTTTCTGACTTTCTCCATTTCTCCTGTTTCTTGCCCCTCCTTAACCAGTGCAAGTCACAGAAACCAGAATTCCTCTTCTCCAAGGTTAGTCATAAAACCTAAAACCCCTCTTCTCTAAAGCAAGTCATAAAACCTAGAATGGTCACTTTCTCCCTTCTCCCATTTCCCTTTAAAGCCCTAATACCATAAGAGTTCTGCCCCATACTTGAAAAGAAGGAATGCTACACAGACAGGCCAAGAAGAATCTAGACAGACCTTGCTGGGTTTTCCCCCTCAGTCTATCACCAATATATTATAGCCTCTTGTCCAATCACATTTCTACAGGACTATCGATTCTTCACTGAAACTAAGCATAAAAATAAACAGTTTTCCTGGTTCTTTGGGTTTCATTTCTAAAAGTCTACCATGTCATGTAAAACTTTGATTAATTACATTTGTTATGCTTTTCTCTTGTTAAACTGTCTTTTTTTGTAATATTATCAATCATGACCCTTACGATGGGTGAGAAAATGTATCACACCTTTCTTCCCCTACAAAGCCAACTGACTACAGAAGGGTTTTAGGAGAATCCGATATGCTCTAATTTGGGTGTGTAGAAGATAAATCATCAATGTAGCTGTTATGCACCTTAGATCTGTTATTTGATGTGTCTAGTGAAACAAATTTAATCAGTAGGTAATATTTGAAATAAGTAGCCAAGAGTTTAACATTTTATCATATAAAAGTCATGTTGCAATTAATGATGGCATGAATATTCTAAGATACAAACAAGTAAAGATCACACATTAAAAATTTAAAAAGAAAAAAAGTAATGGCTAATAAGTATACAAGACATTTTCAATCCCAAAATTTGAGCTAAGAAATCCAAGTTAGAGGGAGGCAAAGATGGCGGATTAGAGGTAACCTCCTGGCTCACTGCTCCCAGAGAAGGAGGTGAAGAATTCGGAGGTCTACGCACAAGTGGATCACTCCTCTCCCAAAACAGCACTGTGAATCTACAGAGAAACAGCATGGGACACACAGCATAGGAAAAAAAAAAAAAAAAACGATGAAAGAGAGATATGATCGCAAAGTCTGGAAAGTGAGAGATATACAATGGGGAATGGAGTGTGGACAGGCTATGCCTTCCCAACCAGCCAGCTCAGTGCAATCTGACCCATGGGAGGAGGATGCCCAGCTCCCCTGCAGATCACCACACCCACTCAGACAGGGCCGTGCCTGAAGTCGGTGCAAAGTCATGGCATGGGACGACAGGATCTGTGGAGAGGAGACAACAGAGGGAAATATTTTGAACTTCCTGGTCCTCTGTGCTGGGATTGCACTGGGCTGAGAGGGATTAGTCTGAGTGGTTGCTTCCCATGACCATGTGAGGGACTTTGGAGATCTGCACCTCACCTCTGGTGGTCAGCAAGACCAGAGCACAGCAGTTGAACACTGAAAAGGGGGCTCTGGCCCTGGAAACAGCTGATGATTTGGCCAGCTCAGGGTGAGACAGAAAGAGCAGGACCTCCTGCTAGGCAGACTTGAGACTTCAGGATTGTGATGCAGAGGGGACAGCCGGTGGCTTGTTGATTCAGCTTGCTGGAATGTCATCTGACAGCTCTTGAGTGGTTGCCCCCAGTGCTAGCTCTCTAGTGGCTGGTGGATGCCATTTTTGAAGTATACAGTCTGGAGATGCTGTGGCACTAGTGGGTTTGGGCAACACTGCTCCCCCAACCTGGGGACTTTCATGCTGGATGCAGTGGGCTCCGCACTTGGAGGTGAGGAGAAGCTAGAAAAGCTGCTTTCTCTGTGTGGCTGGTCTGAATCTGCGGGCTTTGGGTGCTGGAAACACCCCTGCCCCAGCCTGGGAATTTTCGACCTGGGCCCAGCGGGCTCCAACCTTACAGGTAGGGAGAAGCAAGAAAAACTGCTTTCTCTATGTGACTGCCGTGAATCTATGGGCCTTTGGTGTTGAAAAACAGAAGTCTGTTAATTCGGCCCGCCAGACCGGCTTAGGTCATCTGATAAGAATATAACTCTAGGGCTTGTTCTCCACCTCTCGGTGCCCACCTGCATTGGGTTTTGTGGACATAGAAGGAAAACCTGGGAAGAGTCCTCAGCAATTGCCACAATTGATCCCTCCCATCATGAGCAGCCTTACAAGTGTGGTGAAAGAGTCCTGAATAACGTATCACTGAATCCCCCTAGCAGAAGATCAAGCAACCACAGAAGCACACATAACCAGGCTTGCCTGTACCAGCTACAATCTATCTTGCCCTTACCCCCACCTTAAGGGGGAACAGGGTCCAAATAACCCTCAGGAATGACAAGGCCTCTCCCAGAGATTAGGGCATTCGTTTGCCCCATCCAGGGGACCATAGCCTACCACACAGACATCAGATTACCTCAATAACTGGCTCTTCTATGCAAACTACAGCCAACAACAGAGGGTAACCCCATAGTTTAACACAGTACCTTCCATCTCAAGCTACTAGAGAGCATTGGAGTCATAACCACAAATTGCGATCCAACAGCTGGGAGTTTAAGCTGGGGGACCAAACTCACTAATCTCCATTGGCAAGAGGAGAAGAAAATAGGTCAGAAGTAAGCAAACTTGCTAAAATACCTCTAAGGCAACACAGGACCAGTGTGCCCCTCTCAAGCACTGTCAAGGAATGTCCCTTGGAGACTTGGAGATAGGGCCATAAACCAGACCTAGCACCCCAAGTAGCCTAATGAGAAAGAATCAGTGAAAGAATGCAGGAAACATGAAAGATCAGAGAGAAAAGTCACCCCCAAAAGAAATCATTAGATCCTCGACAACGGATACCAACTTAAATGAAATAATTAAAATGACAGAGGAAGAATTCTGAATATGGATTGTTAAGAAAACTCAATGGAATTGAAGAGAAAATAGAAATTCAAAACAAAGAAGCTACAGGAACAATACTGGAAATGAATGGAAAATTCTCTATAGAAATGGAAATAAATATTATGAAAGAACCAAACAGAAAAACTAGAAATGAAAGAGGCATTCAAACAACCACAAAACACAGTGCAAAGACTTGAGAATAGGATGGATCATGCAGAGGAAAGAATCTCAGAGCTTGAAGATAATACCTATATGCTAAACAAATCAAATGAAGAAAAAGAACATAGAAACTAGAGACATCAACAAAACATACAAGAAATGTGAGATTATGTAAAGAAACCCAACATAAGAATTATAGGCATCCTGGAGAGAGAAGAAGAAAATACACAAGGGCTGGAAAATGGGTAATGGAAGAAGGTAACTATGGAAAACAGCTACAACCATGTGACCACTTGGTTACAATTATTATTATAGCAGCAAGGGCTATAATTATTATGCATATGTGTGAGTGTCTATACATAGAGAGCAAATAGATTTATTATCTTTCTTCTGTTATCCTTTTATTATATACTATAAGGTGTATTAACTTTACATCATTGTATTTAAGTTACAGGACATTTAAGAGAAAATGAACATCACCCAAGGACTTCGCATCCTCTTCTAGAAAAAGCGTTAATGTGCTTTCAGTTGTAAGCAGTTGTAAGCATTTTAGGCAAAAGTTTGAGCTTGCTTTGTCTTTAATTGAAGATAATATGGTTTAAGAAAACATATATGGGTGCCATGTTGGCGTAAGGTGGATTGCACAGACTAAGTTTATTTGTCAACTTGCTAGGCCATAGTGCTTAGTTGTTTGGTCAAACATCAGTTTAAATGTTGTTGTGAAAGTATTTTGTACACGTGATTAACATCTAAGTCAGTAGGCTTTGAGTAAATCAGATTATGCTCTATAATGTGAGTGTGCCTCATTCAGTGAGTTGAAGTCTTTAAGAGAAAATACTGAGGTCCCTGAAAGGGAAGGAATTCTGCCTCTGAGCTCTCTTCAGACCTAAGAGTGCATTATCAGTTCTTGCTGCAATTTGTACTCTGCTGGCTTGCCTTGCAAATTATGGACTTCCAGCTCCCATAAACAATTAAACCAATTACTTAAAAAAAAAAACAAAACTCTCTCTATGCCCAATAATGGGATTGCTGGATCAAATGGTAGATCTACTTGTATCTCTTTAAGGTAACTCCATATTGCTTTTCACAGAGGTTGCAGTAGTTCGCAGTTCCACCAGCAGTGTATGAGTGTATGAGTGTTCCTTCACATCCACGCCAAGATTGGAGGGGGAGGAGGGGATGGGTATATACATACATAATGAGTGTGATGCGCACCATCTGGGGGATGGGCACACTTTAAGCTCTGATTGGGGGGGGAGGAGGAGGGGCAAGGGCAACTTACATAACCTAAACATTTTTACCCTCACAATATGCAGAAATTAAAAAAAATAAAAAAAAATACTCTGTCTATCTCTCTGTTTCTCTCTGTCTCACTGCCTCTCTCTCTGTCTGTCTGTCTGTCTCTCTCTCTCTCTCTCTCTCACACACACACACACACACACACACACTCATACACATAATCTATTCTGCTTCTCTGGAAAGCACTGATTAATGCATAAGGTAATAATTAAATGCAGATTGAGCATTCTAAATCTACAAATCTGAAATACTCCAAAATCCAAAACTTTTTGAGTGCTGACATGACACTGGAAGGAATTGCTCATTGAAAGACTTCAAAATTTGGATTTTTGTATTTGAAATGCTCAACCACTATAATGAAAACATTCTCATATCAAAAAAAAAAAAAAAATCCCAAACCTGAATAGTTCTGGTCCCAAACATTTTGAATAAGGGATACTCAAACTTCAATATATTTTAGATGATGCTTTGTTTAATGGATGAATTTAGCTACTTAAAATCATATACAATGGATCTTATGTTTTTGCAGGATATTTTAACTAGTGTCTATAAAAAAATTGAGTCCTTAAAGATCATTGGTATACTTGATCTAAATTCTACAAGAGTTTACCAACATATCCCAACAAAAGAAAAAATGTAATGCAGATTAAAATGTGATGTTTTCAAGGATCACAAAAATTGCCACTAGAGTTTAGATAAAAGACTCAAAGACTTCCTTCTGTCCTTCCTTCCTGCCTTCCTTCCTATTTTATTCATTTTAGGTTCTAGTGCCAGGACAATTACCACATGTTCTTAAAAGCATTAAGTCATCTTTGGCCTGGCAAGGACTCCACGAAATAGCCTTCTTTAGCATTATGTTTGAGCTTTGCAGTAATAACAAAAGCCCTAACATATCTCTAAAAGCACACATGATTTTTAAAGCAAGAAGACTCTTCTGTACAATTCAGGAATTCAAAACAAATTACCAGTAAAAAAAAGAGTTTAATTTTTTAGCTTCCTCATGACAATGGGTAATAAAAGCCAGAATTACCTGATTTAGAGATAAATAGATTAATTATTTGCTGCTTTAGTTCAGCTTGTTGAATAATTGTAATTTGAGAGAGAAAACAAAAGCATCTTAAAGTCATTTTTGTGTTAGGTATCATCTGTACAGTGTAGTGTGAGAGGTGTTTTCTTGAAAATTTTGTACATATGTAAAGTCCTTCATTTAGTTTAGGGTCTCCCAGGGTTTGAATGTGCCCCCAAATTTCATGTTTTAGAGACTTATTCCCCAAATTATATGCTGATTAAAGGTGGGCCCTCTAGGAAGTAATTAGGATTAAATAAGGTCACCAGGATTTTGTGCTCGTGATGGGACTGGTGGCTTAATAATAATAATAAGAGAGACCTCAGTTTGTATGCACATTCTTGCCTTCTCACCAAGTGATACCCTCCACCATGTTATGATGCAGCAAGAAGGCCCTCATCATGACATGCTAGTGTCATGCTTTTGGACTTGTCAGCCTCCAGAAGTATAAGAAATAAATTTATTATTTTAATAAATTACCCAATCTCAGATATTCATTTATAAGAACAGAGGACAGACTATGACATAGTCTATACAAAAGAAATCCTATAATTTTCCAAAACAAGTGAACAAAAAATTTAGGAGTGTATTAGTTGTTTTTGTTTGTTTGTTTTTCCCAAGTAAGCTAGCTCAATATCATAAAAGTTATGCAAATTATGGGTAGGTTTAAATTGAAAATTTGCACACAAATGTTGTGTTATTAAAAGTTTATCACATGTATTTTTTTATAAAACTTTTTTGTTTATTTTGACATAAATTTACATGCAACTGTAAGAAATAATACAGATAAATGATATATACCCTTTATCCAGGTTTCCCCAGTGGTAACATCTTGCAAATTATAGTACTTTATCACAACCTGAATATTAACATTAAGTGATATGAATAACATTTACATGATCATATTCTATTGCCTTTTTTATAGCTACACCACTTCACAACATTGGCCCTTATACTCAGGCAAATGCTAATCTGCTCTCTATTTGTATAATTTTATCACTTGAAAAATGTTATGTTAATGGAATCATATAATATGTAAACTATGGGGATTGTCTTTTTTTACTAACCATAATTCTCTGAACATTCATATAATCTGTTGTGGGAGTAGTAGTCCATGGTATTTTTTGCTTAACCATTCTGCTCTTGATGGACATTTGAGTTGCATTCAGTTTTTGATTGGTATGAATAAACTTTCTATGGACAGTGATATATAGGTTTTGATGAAACATAAATTTTAACTTTAGTGGGATAAATGCTCACGAGTGAAATTACTTGGTCTTATGGTGGGTGGAAGTTCACTTTTCTATTTAACTCTCAAACTCTTTTTCAGAATGGCTGCACCATTTTGCATTCCCACCAGCCATGTATGAGTAATCTATTTGCATCACATTAGCCAACATTTGGTGTTGTCACCACCATATTTTATATTTTAACTAGTAATATGTGTAGTGATATTTCACTGTGATTTAAATTTGCATTTTCCTAATAGCTAATGGTGTTGAACATGTTTGCATATGCTTATTTACCATCTGTATATCATTTTGGTGAAAAGTCTGCTCATGTCTTTTACCCAATTTACATTGGGTTGGTTTTATTCTTTTTCTTTTCTAACTCATGAGTTTTGAGAGTTATTTTTTTAATTTCAAAATAGTAAGGAGGGAATAATGTATTTGTTAAATTTATACCTTGTTTAACACTTAAGTCGGGGCTTTTAGTGTGCCTGTTGCCAGAATAGTATTCATTGAACCCAATGGATAAGTTTTCACGCCTCCTCCATCACCCTCCTCTTTGCCTCCTTTTTGTTTCCAATGTGCTTTACACTTTTCTTTGCCCCTGTGAGCCTGTCACTTAGCTTCCAATTATTATGGAGTACATGTGGTGTTTGGTTTTCCATTTCTGAGATACTTGACTTAGGATAATGTTCTCTAGTTCCATTGAAGTTGCCATAAAAGAGATTATTTCATTCCTTTTTATTGCTGAATAGTTCTCCATGGAGTATGTGAAGAATTTTTGTGCTAAATTTATATCACATTTAATTTAATCAAGTCCCATTAATTTATTTCTGTTATTGCTGTATTTACCTTTAGGGTCTTAGTCATAAGTTCCTTGCCTATACCAATGTCTGGAGAGTATTTTCCTACATTTTCTTCTAGAATGTTTATGGTTTCATGACTTACACTTAAGTCTTTCATCCATCTTGAATTAATTTTGTATATGCTAAGAGGCATATCTTGTTTCATTCTTCTGCATGTGGCTATCCTGTTTTTCTAGCACCATTTATTGAATAGGACTTTCTTTCCCCAGTGTACATTGTTGTCTGCTTTGTCAAAGATCAGATGGTTGTAGGTAGATGGTTTTATTTCTGAGTCCTCTATTCTGTTCCATTGGTCTGTTTCTACTCTTATACCAGTACCATGCTGTTTTGGTTACTATAGCCTTGTAGTATAATTTGAAGTCAAGTAATGTGATGCCTCCAGATTTGTTCTATTTGCTTAAGATTACTTTGGTTTTTCAGGATCTTTTTTGGCTCCAAATGAAGTTTAGGATTATTTTATCTAGATATGTGAAATATGATGTTATATTTTAATGGGAATTGTGTTGAATCTGTAGATCACTTGGGTAATATGGACATTTTAATGATGTTGATTCTATCAATCCTTGAGAGTAACATGTTTTTTCCATTTGTTTGTGTCACCTATGACACCATATGTGCTGTTTTTTTGTGTGTGTTTTTTTGTTTTTTTCATTCTTGTGATACTTCACTTACAAGAATAGGATCCAGCTCCATATAGGATAATACAATAGGTAATCATTTCTTATGACTGAGTATTACTCCATTGTATACATATACCACATTTTATTAATCCACTCATATATTGATGGGCACTTGGGTTGTTTCCACATCTTTGCAATTGTGAATTGTTCTGCTATAAACATTGGAGTGCAGATGTCTTTTTTATAGAATGTCTTTTTTTCCTTTGGGTAGACGGCCAGTAGTGGGATTGCTGGGTCAAATGGTAGTTCTGCTTGTAGCTCTTTGAGGTGTCTCTATATTGCTTTCCACAGAGGTTTAGCTAGTTTGCAGTCCCAACAGCAGAAAATGAGTGTTCCTATGTCTCCGCATCCACGCCAGCATTTATGGTTTGGGACTTTTTGATAAAAGCTCTTCTCAATGGAGTTAAGTGATATCTCATTGTGGTTTTGATTTGCACTTCCCCAATGATTAGAAATGTTGAGTATTTTTTCATAGATTTGTTGGCTGTCTATGTTCTTTTCAAAAGTTTCTCTTCATGTCCTTTGGCGACTTTTTAATGGAGTTGTTTGATTTTTTTCTTGCTGATTTTCCTGAGTTCTAAATAGATTCTAGTTATGAGCCCTTTATCAGATATATAGCATGCAAATATTTTCTCCCATTCTGTAGGTGGTCTATTTGATCTTGTGATAGTTTCCTTGGCTATGCAGAAGCTTTTTAATTTGATCAGGTCCCATTTAGTTATTTTTGTTGCTGCTGTGATTGCTTTGGGGGTCTTCTTCATAAATTATTTGCCTAGGCCAATGTCTGTAAGATTTTTCCAACACTTTCTTATGGTTTCATGCCTTAGATGTAAGTCTGCTATCCATCCTGAGTTGATTTTTGTGAGACATGAGAGGTGTAGATCCTGGTTCAGTCTTCTACTTGTGGCTATCCAATTTTCCCAGAATCATTTATTTAGTAGAGCTTCTTTTCTCCAGCTCAGTCAGGAATGAAAAAGAGAATTTACAACTGATACCAAGGAAATACAATATATCATCTCTGAATACGATAAAGATTTCTGTGCACATAAACCTGAAAATGTGAAGGAATTAGACAAATTCTTAGAAACACGGAGCCTTGCTAGGCTCAATCAGGAATAAATAGAATTCTAAACAGATCAATATCAAGTACCAAAATTGAAGCAGTATTAAAAAACCTCCCCCCCCCAAAAAAAACCCAGACCAGATGGTTTCATACATGAATGCTTCCAGACCTACAAAAAAAAACTGGTGCCAATCATGTAGACATTATTCCACAACATTGAGAAGTAAGGAAATCTCCCCAACTCATTTTACGAAGTCAACATCACCCTGATACCAAATCGTGAAAAGAACTCAACAAAAAATAAAACTAAAGATCAACACCACTTATGAATATAGATGCAAAAATTTTCAATAAAATCCCAGCAAATTGAATTCAGCCGCTCACAAAAATTAATCTATCATGACCAAGTGGGCTTTATCCCAAAGATGCAGGAATGGTTCAACATATGCAAATCTATAAATGTAATTCACCACATAAACAGAAGTAAAAACAAAGATCATATGATCCTCTCAATAGATGTAGAAAAAGCATTTGACAAAATTCAGCACTGTTTATGATAAGAATATTTAATAAAATAGGCATAGAGGGGACTTACCTCAAAATCATAAAAGCCTCTATGACAAATCGACAATCAACATCATACTGAAAAGGAAAAAACTGAAAGTATCCCACTTAGATTTGGAACCAGACAAGGTTGTCCTCTATCATTACCACTTTTATTTAACATAGTGCTGGAAGTCCTAGCCAGAGAAATCAGACAAGAGAAGCAAATCAAGGGCATCCAAATGGGGGCAGAAGAGGTCAAACTATTGCTCTTTGCTGATGATATCATCTTCTATCTAGAAAACCCCAGAGATTCTGTCTGACAAAAGACTCTTTGAATTGATAAATAAATTCAGCAAGGTCTCAGGTTATAAAATCAATGTTCACACATCAGTAGCATTCGTATATGTCAGCAAGACTCTAACTGAGAACCAAGTGAAAAACTCAATACCTTTCACAATAGTGACAAAGAAAATAAAATTCCTAGAAATATATTTAACTAAGGAGTTGAAAGACCTGTACAGGGAGAACTATGAAAAACTAAGGAATGAAATATTAATTGCAGTGGATATAAACAGGTGGAAAACAATATCACACTCATGAATTAGCAGAATCAGCATTGTTAAAATGTTTATACTACCCAAAGTGATGTACAGATTCAATGCAATCTCTATTAAAATACCAACATCATTTTTCAGAGATCTATAAAAATAATTCTACGCTTCATATGAAACCAGAGAAGACCCTGTATACCTAAAGCAACCTTAAGCAAAAGGAGCAAATTGGGAGGCATCAATTTACCAGACTTCAAGGTATTCTACAAAGCTATCATAGTAAAACAGCATGGTACTGGCACAAGAACAGAGGCATAGATCAATGGAATAGGACTGAGAAACTGGATATAAAACTGTCCTCAAATAGACATCTGATCTTTGACAAAGCATACAAAAGCTCACTATATTTTTGCATCCATTAACCATCTCTACTTTATCCACCTCCCTGCTACACTTCGCAGCCTCTGTTAACCATCATTCTACTTTTTGTCTCCTATACCCAAAATAATTAAAAATAAAAACATTTTTAATATCTTTACAGGAATGGATCCAGGGACAGATGATAATTTTCTTCTCATTCACTTTCTTTTCAACTGATTTCCCTACTCTCCTAGTTCAAGTTAGTGACAGTCTGAAAAGTTGGTAATAATAAAGATTATTACTAAAGGATATATCTCCTAATCTGGCCAGCCTATGAAGGGAATAAAGGATAAGGAAAATCAGTGTATCATTATTGTAGAAAGCCAGCATTCTGAAATAAAATTTGTAGAAAGAAGATGCAGATATGGGTGGAAAAAGGGGCTCTGAGATCTTAGAGCCAGAGCCATTTAGTAGGGAACAAGTGAAAAATTTCTCAAAATTGATAGTTTGAGGAAATCTTAGAGGCAGGAATTGCTGAACCATGTGTTTTAATAACCTTTTCTGAGGTAATCTTTCTTTGCCTTTCTGAATAGATATCGATACTCCTTATTTTGCCATTCCCACTGAAAAGTTCTTGCTTTTCCTTCTAATGCCAGATCAATACAGGCTTTTTGTATTTCTGGTTAGACATTGACTTGTGTCTTTTTCACCACGGCTCCTGTACAAAAAAATAGGGCATATTTTCTGTTTTCTTTTAGAACTCCTGTAAGTCCAATGAGGAGAGAACTGCTGTGCAAATTAAAAGCTACCATACCATACCATACTCAGGATGAAGTGTTCATGAGGCAGCAGGAACATAAGACTTGATTTGGTTACTACATGCCTTCCTTAAGGAAACTGAATTAGGGGATGCATCCTTCCTGGGATGCACTCTGAGCTGAAATATGTGGATGCATCATTTTGGACCCTAGGGAAAAATAATATGGGTTTAATCACAGATGTTGGGCCAGTGAAGCAGTTTTCTAAAAAAATAAGCTATGCCCATGTGTAAACAATATCTTTTAACAAGAGTTTAATTAAAGAGAATCAAACTACTTAAAAGAATTAGACATACCAGTGACACAATATTTTAAGGCAGTAAATGAATTTGCAATTCATTTCAATAGTTCCTTTAATCTATATGAATTTGTGCTTTTTTTAAAAATTATGCTTTAAATTTGGCTCACTCACATCACATGGACAAAATAAAATCTGTAACACTTGTTTATTTTCATGACTTTATCTTTTTCTGAAAATTACATCTTAAGAGTGTTAGAAGTCTTCCACTGAGATGCCCAATGGATTCACCTACCAGAGCCTGGTAAACTTTGCCATCAGAGTAGTACATTGCCTTGTTGGCACAAAACCGGCTGTGTCGTTAATGTCTAGAAATGAATCCAAAGTAGCAATGGGAATTTGCTGATTCTGTTTTTCAAATTTTAAATTTCCACTCTTACTAATTTTGTTTTTGTTTTTTCAAAATCCAATAGATTATTTACTATTTACAATTGGGTTCTGTGGCTTGATGAGTTCTGTAAATGGACTGTGTTGATGATTTATAGAGATCTATTCTTTACTGAATGACAGATGATAGAGAATCTGTTTTGTTGTTGTTGCTAGTTTTTCAATTTTACTATTTGTTATCTTTGAACTCAAATCAATTAAGAATTTCATGGCTTCAGAGAAGTCATATCTGGACTTAAACATAATACAAGTGGCTTAAATACAAAAAGTGATATTTATTGTCTCTCACTGTTTATCTTGACAGAATTTTTGGAAGAACTTTCCTGCATAGGTTAAATGTTTTTTCTTATTCCCGAGTTATTCCAGAGCAACCATATGGTAGTTGGGTTTTCATTTTTCTATAGATTTGACTGTGGTAAAAAATAATTGCATGAACATGATTGGTAGATTGGGGCTTATATTTGGCAAATGTCTATATGGGCCTCTGCTTGTTTATTCTGAAGGCATGGACCCTGCATTTTCCCCAGAGGGAGAAATTAAAAATTAAAGATAGATGCTCCGACATCTTTTATGTAATAACCTAACAAGAAATACATGGTTGCTTCCATTATATTCTGTTGGCCATAGGGCCACAGGGTAATATAGGAAGTGAATACAGAAAGGCATGAATACCAAGAGGTGTGGATTATTGAGGACTGTCTTGAAGGCTGACTACCATGCTACTGCATTATTTATATCCTGTTTTCCATTGTCAAGTCGATCACCTAGGAGAAAAAGCCCAAGAACATGACCAGTCTCCACATCCAATATTTGAGATTATTTTATAGTGTATTTTAATTCCTGGATCAGTCAGGGTCAAATCATGAGAGACAAATCAAAGATAAATTTTAACATAAATAGATATTAACTATGATCTGAAGATACGAACAGTAGATTGTTGAAACACCAAAGTTTCAAAGAGGTAGAAATTCCAGGAAGCAACTACCACTCCAGAAATTAGGGAACCAAATAAAAAAGTGACGATTATTAAAATATGGAAGGATCAGTTGGAGAAACTCTAATTTCTTAGAAGAGAGTGTTACTTGGCTGGGGCTAGTGGCTATAAGCTTGAAGTAAGATCCTGCAGTGATGAGACTCAGCATTCTGGGATGAGCTACTTATTTTCTGGCATGGGGGACATGATGATGCTGGGGACATGATGATGCTGGTTTGGACATTGTTAGAAATATAAAAGGCAAAGTGAATCCAAAGCTGTTACCGGAACTAATTGCCATTGCCAGGTTGATACATAAGTATTTCTGAGAGATGCTAACAGAGAAACTTGGCAACCAATGAAAAGAAAAAAGAAAGGAATAGTTCCTTCTTCTTTCAGTCTTTTAATCTCCTTTTAGTAACTCCTATTTACAAAAACTAGCACAGATTTTGCTTCAAAGCTGAATAAGATTTTGCAGTGTCCTAGGCCAGCATCATTAAAGAAAAAAATAGATTTGTAGCTGAGAGATACTACATTAATAATGGGGACAGTTATATTCATTAAAATATTGAACATAGACTGAATTGGTATTAGGTACAAATGCATAACTCCTTCAATGGTAGCAATTTCAAAATTCACCTTTGATAATCAGAGTAAACTATTATGTAACTATTTCCCTGATAATCCATATAGATAGAAGCCACTGTCATAACAAAACATATCAAATCCAAAATGAGATCACTGTATCAGCATCTTTTTTTACATATATATAATATGTATATCAATCCTAAAATTATATATAAGAAATATAGCTTTCTTTTCAATAATTGAATTTATGAATTTTTACATAGAATCAGGTGATATGGAAGGAAAGGTAATCCTAGTTATTGCTCTCTTTCACCTCCCACAGAATAGTTGTCACACCTTTCTATATTTTCTGGCTTCCATCACTGTATGGTTACCATACAGGTGTCCTTAATCCTTCTCCAATTAGCACCTTCAGATCTGGACCTCACTGTTCCATGCCATTAGTAGGCCAGGAGAAGCTATGGGTCTATCTTCCTAGCAGTAGCCATTCTTCATTTGGGTTTGGCTGTGTCCTGAGGTGTTGTCTGACCTTGGATCGTATGTCCTTCTTACATAGGAACCCACACAAATCTCCTTTTGCCCCATCCAATCTAAAGAGACTTCTTTTCAGAGAAAATCCCACTTTCCATCTTTTATCTTCAAGGCACTCTACCTGTTCCTGCAATGCCTTCTTTTTTTTCTTTTATGTACTCTATATATGTCATATATGCTTTAATATATTTAGCTTTGCAAACAGAAGCCATAAATCCTATTAAGTGGCTTTTGCTTTCTCTCCTACTACAACTTTCTTTTGAACAATGAAACACTTGTGTTCAATCTTTCTAGTGTGTAAACTTGGGGAGATAATTTAACTCTTTTTGTAATTTTATTTTTCCATATTATAGTGTGAATAATATTTCTAAGTCATGAGTTTTTTTGGGTGGATTAAATAAATCAATGTAAAACTATAGGAGGCTGGCACAAAGTAAATTTTATATGTTATTACTGTTGTTATTAATAATACTGTATTATTAATATTACTGTGATATTGATATTAATATTATTGTAATATTGATATTACTATAATATTAATATTATACTGTATTATTAATGTTACTATAATAGCAATTATTATCATCAGGAATGGGACATGTGAACATATTTAATAAAAATTACATAAATTCAAAAGCCATTTATTAAATATATAACTATATATTAATATAGCTAATATAGGGAAAATAGAGTTGAAAATTTCTGTTGTGGCAATTATAGAAAAACAGTCAAGTTAATTTATACCAAATAAAGTTTTGCAACTGTGTTTTCCATATAATTATCTCAGTTCTCCAATTTATTTTCTCAATTTAGTTCTTACCTCAAGTAATAATTTCATTGACTAAATAATTTGATTAAAGAATTAAAAAACAAAACATTACCAATATTTAACAAAGATAGCTATCTTTGCGATGCTTCAAAAATTGTTTATTCCCCAATAAACTCTAAACTTGATGCCATATTATATCTAAATCTATATTTTAAAAAATTCACATGAAAATCACTTTGGTTATTAGATTTTGAAAGAGATAGAATACATCATTTATACCATCCATGCATGTAATCATTCATTGACTTAATATGCATTGTAGAAGAGCCATCAAGGAAAACAGAAGGTTGATCTTAGAATGTGAAATTGCATAAAAGAAGATGAATGATAAGAAATTAGCCATAATTGTATCAATCTTTCCATTTAGGGGCTTGGCTCAAACAGGAAACTCTACAAGCAGAGTTCAAATACTTTATGTTATTAAGGGGTTATAGGGCATATATTTTTAATTAAAAATATTCAATTGTGAGAAGCTAACAATTTAATAACACTGAAGTGCTTTAAATTGCTTTTCAGATATTAGGTTTCTGTGTATTTTAAAATTCAATGGTTGAGAATAAATGCATTTATACAATGATAATTGAGTTTGTGAAAATTTCTTAGATATTTACATTTCAATCCCCACCCCTCACTCCAACACACAGACACACAGTTACTGATAGAATCACTGGAGTAATGGATGTAAGAGAACGCTCTCCTTTTCCCACATCAAATTGGAGAGTTAACACTTACTCAGCTAGAAAGAATTTGTTTGTTTGTTTATTTATTTATTTATTTATTTTGGAAATGCTTTGGTCACTTTTATTATTTCTGTATTGGAGGTTCCTGAGATGGAGTATTGGAGTAGCCGGTATAAATATGTTGCAATAAAAGAATATTAGGAAGAAGAAAGGAGAAGGGGGCTTATAGTATACCCAACAAGTGTGGTTGAGTGACAGAGAACCAGAGTGACAGCTTGCTTGGGAGAAAAGAATATCAGTAAGATTCATGCAGAATTCTGAAAGGGAATGCAATTCACGCTCCCCAATTTTTATAATGTGGACAAAGTTAGAGATGAGAAGATACAGAGCCTATTTTCTAATTACACAACTGGGAACTGTGAGGTTGAGATTTACTTTAAAATCATCCAGCTAGTAAGTGTCAGAGAACGAACTTGAGTTCAAATCTTCTCACACCAGAATAAGTGTTCAATTTACTCTTAAAGGCCAGAGACTATCTGCCTGAGGACAAAGAATTATTAGAAATTTATACATTGTATATGTTACTAACAGAAATCCATTTCAGTAGGGATGGGCATGAACCAGTGAGCAAATTAAAACCAAAGAACTATGCAATTGAGAAAAGACAAGAAAATAAGGAAAATATTCATCCCAAACATCCCAAAGCCAGCAGATAGTTTGATGTCTCTGCTGCCTCTTTTCAGGATACAGTAGGATCACTAATATCTGAGATGAACATTTGATCATTAATACTCCATGTTGTGCAATTTATTGCATCTATATAGTACAATGTATGCATAACTATATATAAAAACACTATATAAATGTGTGTGTGTGTCTGTGGTATGTGTGCAGTTTTCTTCTATCTTTTTCAATGACAATTTATCTGACTAGGACACTTTTATCCCTTCTTACTTCAGTTAATTCTTGAAAATAAATGTCAATAACTGCCTCTTCTTGGAAGTTTTTCTAAATGTCTCCTTCCTCAGCCTCAATTAAGGAACGAAGCCTCTCTCCTTTTTGCTATCATAGTATCTTACACATATATTAAAGCTCTGTTTTATGACTTTATGTTACATTATTTGTGACATTATATTTTTGGCTTCCTCAATAAAATTCGAACTATTCTGAACAAGGTTCTCTTTTTTTCACCACTGGGTCAAAGAACAGAAATTGTTTAGGAGTTAGGGGTACTACTTTTTAAATAATGTTAGCTGCTGTGAATATGAACTCTAATATTTGAATGGCTTTTTAAAAAGTCAAAGCTTATTACTCATTTATGCAAAGTACAATTTATGGTGGTAGTTCTCTGCTTTGTATAGTCATTTAGGACCTGGCTGACCAAGAAAATGCTATGTTGACTCTAGGTCCTAGAGTTGACATCCAACCTCCAAACAACAGGAGACTACAGTGGGGAATGTGTGGTAGTTTTTGTATTGACAAGTCTGAAGTAGTATACATTACATCTGCCTGGATTTCACCGGCCACAATTTAGTTACATGGCCACAACTAACTGTAAGGAAAGTTGGAAAATGGTACTGTAATCGTACACTCAAGGATAAAGAGAAAAAAAATGTGTTGGTGAATATCTAGAGGGGCTTTATCACAGAAAATTTTGTAAATATTGATTGAATTAATGAATAAATAAAAGGATAATGACTGGATTAATATATGAGTAAATATTTAATCAGCATGGTCAGCTCCTTTGAAATTACTGCTGGTTCTTATTATTTCTTCAAAGTTTAAGGCTTTGTGATATTTAGTTTGTGCTATTCACTGTGGTAAGACTGGACATAGATAAGCTTAGAATGGATAAAGAGAAAAAGACACCTTCCACTTTTTAGCCTTATTTTATGATCTTTAAAAATATAATATTTAAATTAGATATTAATTGCTTCACATAACTTATCAGTTCTCAAAAATGCTAAGTAAATATCATCATTTTTCAGATAAGAATGCAGAGTATCAGAGTCCGTTTCCTCAGTACTATTTAACTAAAACCAGGGATATATTTGAACCCAAAGCCTGTCTGTTCTCATAACCAATAATTTCCTTTTAGGATATAGTAGAATTACATCTTCTGCCATCTCACATTCTGAAGAGTACACTAACTTTAGATGGTCTATTCTAGTTAATAATCATAGAGAAGTAAAGTTGTTCTCTGATTTTAAAAACTATTATGAAAATCATAATGGATTATAAAATCAGCTATCCTAAGAAATGTTATGTAAGATCAAAAAGTAAGCAGGAGAATCATGTCTTCACAATATGTTATAGTGTATTTAGAAATTGTAATAATATTTGACATATTGATATTTTCCATCTGAGTGCCAATTTTAACAAGAACTGGGGAAGCAGATGTCTGTGTTTCTTTTGTAGTTTTATGCATTTTAGAGCCTTCTTTGCAAAAATAACATCCAAATCTTGATGTTTTAGCTTCCTAATCTTACTAACTTTTGCACTTATTCCTACCAGAGATTAGAAAATAAGATCTTGATAGATACATTGTGCCAATTTTCAGGGCAATTCTATGTCTTTCCTGCACACACGATTCTTCTATTAATACCAGCAAGGGATAATGTAGAACATAGACAAAGAAATTAAGACATTTATTGTTAGGCAGATAAATTAGGTAATCCAGCTCTTCCAGGGATAAGCGTGCCCTGCTTTGGTGCTGTTTTGAGCAATTGTTCCACCTGGGAGGAAGGATAAGGATGGGGACTCCATTTTGATGCTGCCCCTCCCGTAATCCTATCCCAAGCAACTGCTACACCTGGGGAAGAAGGGAAAGCTTTATGGATCTGGGGATTCCCCAGTCCAGGCATGATAGGATTTAGAAAG
Source organism: Avahi laniger (assembly GCA_963575035.1). Classification (NCBI taxonomy): domain Eukaryota; kingdom Metazoa; phylum Chordata; class Mammalia; order Primates; family Indriidae; genus Avahi; species Avahi laniger. The sequence goes on along the minus strand of CAUYSK010045541.1, from coordinate 22,110 downwards.
TGACCTAGAGTAACCTAGGGGTAATTATTTTGCCATTAGCTTGAATATGTATTGCGGTTCACCAACACTCCCCTCCCCAATGTGGGCTTTCAGAGAGGGACCTTGCAGATGGTTTTGAGGACAGCACTTGATCATCTGATAACATCCTATACTTCCTGAAAGCCCTTCCCCAGACTGGGCTAATAAAAGGAAACAATCTTAGCATTTAGAGAGAGAGCGGGTCAGTGAGTGAGTGAGTAAGTGTGTGTCTGTCTCCCTCCACTCAGGGAGACAAATCCATTTTATTCCTCAATAAAGAGTTGCTCATGTGAACTGCTTGCTACCTGAGGTCATTCCACACCATTAGTCCTGCTGGTGATTTTTCCAAGCAAGGCTTCAGAGGACCAGGATAATAGTCTGACCTTGACACTTTGGTGTGTTTGGTTATTCTTTGGCCAAGAACACACCAAGAACCAAGGGCAGACTGCCACTCTGACATTTCGTTTCGGTGATTTGGATTTTCCTGATATCTTTGGTGCTGTGACTTGGATTGTGACATTTTGATGTGATATAATAAATTGATCATTGCTTAGAATAAAGAGGAATAAGTCATGAAAGTAAGATTGTGTTCCAAAAACTGTGTATTAAACAGTGATATATATATATACACAGAAGGTGTATTGTATTGGTGGTATGATTTCATCAGATGGAATTTCTAAATTACCAATGCATTATCATGCCAAGAATTGAAAATAATTTTGAGATTATTCAAGCATTTGGAGAAATCAGCCAGTCACTGATTTTAACTATTCAGTACTCAATCATTTTCAAGACACAGCGAAGGATAAAAAGCATATATTCTGTTCACTAAACATCAGAAAGCCTAAATTTATCTGAAAATACAATTACCTTTATGACAAATATTATTATATTATATTATTATATTATGACAAAATTTATTATAAAATGATATATCATTTAAAACATTTATGAAAAATACTATATAAAAAACAATGTTTCATAAGTAAAGTGTTTCCTCTCTTCCAGAGATAGATAAGGTTTAGATCTATCAACTACGGAAACCGAATAAGAATGACATCATGGAGAATTATAAAAGTAATTCATTTTCACATAGGAATGAAAATAGAGATATTTAACTATTTGTCATTTAAAATATCAACAATAATGAACTAGTTAATCTAAATAACATATTTTATGAGAAATCTCTTCTAAAATCAAAACAATAAATTATCACAAATAACATAATTGTTTTTCATTTTTTGGAATATCTTTAATATTTGCCTTAATAAAGGAAAGCAGATCTCTCACATTTGCTTCTGCAATCATTCTGTTGTGATAGGTTCTTTTGGCAGTATCACAGAAAAAGAATCCATCCTCTAGCCTTTCTGCATAATTGGCAATATTATTCTTTGACACTATACTAAAACTCAGTAAGTGGTAGTTTCATAAAATTTAGTTATGATGGGAAATTTGAAATCATCTGATCTCGCTGAACACTGTTACATTCAAGTCCATTGGTATATGTTATCCTTTGAATGGATATTTTACCCGTACATTAATATGTAATATTATCCATTGATTATTTAGAAACTATTTGCTCCCTTATACACATCTTCTGAATTCTGATATATTCTATTATAACATATTAAATTGATGATATTGACATCATCAATTAATTCATAAGAGATATACTTAAGTATTAATATTAAGAAGCTGTCAAGACCATGAATAGAGATACAACTTTTCCAAAGTTCTAATTTTCACATGAAGGTATGAATTTTATCATTAGTAGAAAAAAAAATACTGGGTTGTTTTCCTTGAAATTGAAGGCTCACTTAGTTTATTTGAAAGAAAATTCTGCCAGATACCCAAATAGCATTTCTATCAGTTGTTATTTCAGGTAAAAATTGTTTTTCATGGAAATAGCAACTAGTTGAGTTGGTCTTTCAACCAAAGAAAAATCTCGAATGTTCTTCCTGGAAACAACAATCATACATTTCAGGAAAAGCATTTCATGTATATTTCCCATTTCAACATACAATATGTTAAAATATTATGTACAAAAAGATTCTGATTTAATAAAAGTGATTATATTTACAGCTTCGTCAAGAACATTATTCAATAAAACTATCTTATTTTTGGTGGTAGTGATGTGCCTCCTCTACACTCCTCTTTCTCAGGGTATGAAATTGAGTAATTCAATGAGTACTAGTGCAGTTTGGTCCACTGCCTTTATAATCAGTCATCAGTTTTATCCACCACCATTTTGCAGCATCATTGGAAATATCAATACAGCAAAGAAGAAGAGAAATAGCATCTTAGTATAAATTTGAATGTAGTTTTGATCTCATGAACCTGCTAAAATTATCTCTAGATCCCTTCAGGGGTTTTCAACCTGGTTTCAACCAGGTTTTCAACCTGCCCTAAGAATTTTGTTGATGTAAAGCAACCTATAAATGAAGTGGTATATAGTATATTTATTCCATTGTTTGAAAGATAGTCTTATTCACAGTAACCAACTTAAAATATTAAATTTCATTGTCATGAATTATAAATTAAATAATAAAATGATAACATTTTCTAAGGGGTAAAGAACCTTCTCTAAATTAAAGAAAAACAGAAATTTTTTTTCACATTATTATTTTTTTAATTCCAGATCAACAATTTCTAGAATAAAAGTTGTTTCATGATTAAACTTCCAATTTACCTGAGATTCAGCACATCAAACAACAAATTCCAAGTATCGATTTCACTCCTATTATATATGAGCAATTGCATGTCTTGAAATACACATATTTCATTTATTCCTTAGCTTCTTCCTTATAAGGAAACATAACAACATAAAATATACTTCTCATAAAAGGGAAGGTCAGTACAAATGAAAGATCCTTCTGGACATAACAAAGATTAGCTTATATAATTCCAGTATCACTTTATTGCAAAACAAAAGCCTCACCATATGTTACAAATATTGATATGCTAACTACAGATCTATTTAAAAGCTCTCTATTGCTTCTTTGGAGCTAAGAATTGTAACATCACAGTGCATTCTTTAGTATATTTGAAAATGATGGTTTACAATATGAATTTGATGATCAATTATAGAATCCAATCCTATAAGCCATATTATGTAATCAGTCATCAAAGGGTAAATACTTTGAAGAATATACTTCAAATTTCAAAATCTAATTAATGTAGTATATTGATCCTAAATTATATTCATGCATTAGAGCTTTCAAGGATTTGCTTTTAAAAAGATGATTCTCTAAAATGATTTAGAGGAATATTTGCAAGTGAAATTCTTTTATTTACTTTTATCTACAATAGCACCAATTAAAGCAGTATTTCCTTTTAAATATTCATAAGTGGTGCATCTCTTAGAATGAGAAACAGAACAGATGACAGGCTGATTTTATGCAACTATACAATTAAAATAATTTGCTCTGGCTGTTTTCATAGGATGGAACCTCATAACCTTACTTATTTAAAATTTCAATTAGACCTCTAATTAATTGATGCCTAATTCCTTTGTGATCCTTTGTAGAAATAATATGAAGATAATCAAAGTGTATTTTACATGGAATTATAAAATGCAGTAATAGTCAATTTTATATATATGCAATTCTAAGTAATAATAATAAGTGGAAAATATAGCTCTCCCACATTCTTTTTACTAATTTTCTGTTTCAATCTAGATGTTGCTATACCCTGTGAGTCAATTTGGATTTGCTGTTTCTCTAGGGGGTGATATCCAGAATTCTGTGACAGTGGATTTCAAGAAATTATTACCAATAATCGAATCATATTATTATGTCATGTTGTCACATGCCCTCTGAAAATTTGATATCATTTACCTTGTCAAATGTTGATCCAATTGTCACTATTGTTTCTGTCTAGTTTTTTCTGTGTCGATTATTGATACACAATTAACAGAAAGAAAACCACGCTTTGTCTAAATTCTTCCATTTGAAAGCCAAATTGCATGGAAATCTTTTATGAAACATGTGACTTATTCTTTTTTTCATCATTTTATGGATGAGTAGTGAAGTATAGGAAAAAAAATGACCCTTACAATGTCTGTGGAGTAGGATCTATTGTCTGTCTCTCTCTCAATAAACTTTCTGTTGCTAAAAAATAAAAGTAAAAAACTAAGAAATACTTTAAAAAGTATTTATGGTCAATGCGTTTTAGATTAAATGTTTATTGAGCACTTACTTAACGGTAAGTCTTTGGAATGTATTGAATAGTGAAAAATAGGCATGAACTCTGCACCAAGGATAATTGCAGTCTAGTGGAATAGATAGGCATTTATCAAATATTCAACATATTAATGTAAAGATGCTACCATAATATACACTTTGAGCAATGTATGATTCTATCAGGATATGAACATGTAACAGGACATTTATCATATTAGGAAAGTTAGTCATGTTTCCTTTAGGAAGATACAATTGAACTGAAACACAAAATATGATAACAAGTTTATTATCTAGTTAAACTTTATCTAAAAAGGGTAACAAGGAGTGTTACATTCAGAGGGAAAAGCATGGGAAAAAACACTCTGGTGTGAGAAAGTCAAACATGGTCAGTGGGACAACATGCAGAGGTGAGAGACGGTGTTGAAGAGAGACAGAGAAAATTTTTAGGACTCAGTGATAAATTAGATATGAGAGTCTTCTATAGAGAGAAAAATTAAATAAGACTCCTAAGTTTCTGGCTTATACAATTATACAAACTCACTGAAATAGGAGATGTTGTAAGAGAATCACACTTTCTCCTTTGAAGTGGAGGGGGGAAAGGTGTTATGGGAGGGGAATAAAGAAGCTCAACAGTTAATTAGGTTTTGTATATTTTAAGCTTCATTTGCCCCTAAAATAGCTAAAAAGAAATGTGAAATTGGAATGAGTCTAAGTCTGGAATTCAGTGGAGAAGATTTGGCTTCGCAGGTAAATTTGTGTCATCTTTCTGGAGATAAATGATGTAACTTTGGGCTTCAAAGATAATAGTAAGAAAAAAGTCCTAGAACTAAGACTGCGTGGACTCTAGGAAGCTGAGCTTGAATAAAAGACAGAGAAGCTAAGCACATACCAGTAGCTCCAGGAAAGTGTTGTGGTATGGAAGACAAAGAAAGACAATGTTTCCAGAAAACAGGGATCAACAGTGGAATTCTACAAAGAGATAAATTAAAGGAGCTTTTCATACACGGAAATTAGCAGAAACATTTATGTGAGGGTTTTTGAAAATGTGGTAGCGTGATGGCCGTTTCAGAGAGGGTTGATCAATGATAGGAAGGTGATGAAACCAAGAGAGTAATCCTAGAAAGCTTGAATGAAAGACCAGTTTAAAAGAAAAGTTTAAATGCAAGAGAGCACTATAGGTAACACATCCTTAATTATAGGTAACTAGCAGTGCTGGCAAATTTTCTTTGTCAACTTGGCTGGGTTAAAGGATACTCAGAAAGCTGATGAAACATTATTTCTGAGTCTATTTCTGGAAGATATTAGCATTTGAATCAGTAGATTGAGTAGAGAAGATTGCCCTTACCAATGTGAGCTGGCATCATCCAGTCTGTCCAGGTCCTAGATAGAACAAAATAGTGAAGGAAAGGCAAATTCTCTCTCTCCTTGACTGAAACGTTCATCTTCTTCTGCCCGTGAACATCAGAGCCCCTAGTTCTTAGGCCTCTGGACTCTGAGACTTATACTAGAAGCCCCCTTGCTTCTCAGTCCTTTGAACTTGGACTGAATATTTTTTCTGGTTCTCCAGATTGAAGAGGGCAGTTGAAAAGTAAGACTTCTCAACTTCCATAATTGCACGAGCTAATTGTCATAACATATTCATATTTATATATGTGTGTGTATATATATATATATATATATATATAAAATCTCCTGTGTTATTGCCAAGGTTTCTGGAGAACCCTGGCTAATACATCAGCTTTATGTTCTAAGATTAAATAAAAATATAAATAGTTCTTAATAATTGGACATTTAGCATATGTTGCATATGATATATAGAAAATTCTGGAAGAAGAACTTTTGGGGGTTGGAAAGTCAGATCAGGACCTCTGACATGTCAGGTTTTCTTTAACACATTAACTGCCATGTGAGTTGTATTTAACTCACAGTAGTTTTGAGCCTGGGGTCTCGTGAAGTATATGTAACTCACATGTCTCTTCACCTTGGGAGCCACGTGAACTATTTTTCAAGTTGCATATAACTCATGCACAGAAAACAATCAAAAACAACAAATTTTCATGAAATTATAAAGGATCCTTTTACTCTCAAAGTTTTTATTCTATTTTTGTAATAAAACACTGTGGCCCCAAGGAAAAAATTTTTTTTCTAGTGTGGCAGTCAATGTGTTAAAGTCACCCTATTTTTTTATTTGCCTGTGTGATATACATTTAACAACCGGCATTAAACAAGTTAGTGTTACACAATTTGTACTATTCTAAATACAAATGTAATTAGTATATCCTGGAGGAAATAGTAATTCTGAGAATAACTTAGAATTTATGGAAAATGCATAAAATATCAGAATACTGATCCATTGTTGGAACTTGTAGTACCCAATCAAACTTATTTTAGAATTTTGATTTTCAGTCATATAGTTTTGACTATTAATATTCCTATAATGTAGAATTTTAGCTTTTTTTCCAAATCTGATCCACACCTTTACATAAATGTACATATACATGCATATACATTTTTAGAATATCTCTTGGATATAACAGAATTTTATATTATCTCTTTATTCATGAGGTACATGCTAAGGGTTTCTTTTTTTAAAATCATTTGTGGACAAGTTTTATTTTTAATAAGTTTCTTGATATCAAGTATGTGACATTTCACTTTTCATACTGAATACCATTTCACCTTTACTTAGAATTACCCCATTATTTTATCCTTCTAAATGAAAATTAAAAATTAATTTTTGAGGAGAAAATTGACAGTGGACTCTGCATAATGAAATATACTAAAGGAAACAGAGCTGAAAAGAGTGTACTGAATTTTATAACACATATAGGTAAGAAAGGGTTAATTTAGCCAGTTTGGACATCTAGCAAGGAGTTAGGGAATGAGATGGGGCTGGCCGCCACACTGCATTACATGCTAGCTGATTGTTTAATTTTATTGACATTTAACTTTTTTTGAAATATAAAGATGTCTAACGAGGTACCATAATATAGTACCCAGCATTTACAAAAAAAGGAAAACTGAAGTTTATCTAAGAAAATATTTAACATCAGAAAAATCCAACAGAATAATGGAGGAGAGTTGGATCATGACAAGATAGTGATAAAGGCTGAGAGGACAGCTGCTGCTTATCAGCAGCTAGCAGAGTCCTTGTCACCAAGCAAAATATAAAAGGCCATGCAGAGTTTCAAGAACAAGACTCAAGTTCCTGGGCATCGGGAAATTTTCAAAACATAGGAGGGCTGGCCGGGCACGGTGGCTCACGCCTGTGATCCTAGCACTCTGGGAGGCTGAAGCGGGCAGATTGTTTGAGCTCAGGAGTTCGAGACCAGCCTGAGCAAGAGCGAGACCCCGTCTCTACTAAAAATAGAAAGAAATTAGCCAAACAACTAAAAGTAGAAAAAATTAGCCGGGCATGGTGGCACATGCCTGTAGTCCCAGCTACTCGGGAGGCTGAGGCAGTAGGATTCCTTGAGCCCTGGAGTCCGAGGTTGCTGTGAGCTAGGCTGACGCCACGACACTCACTCTAGCCAGGGCAACAGAGTGAGACTCTGTCTCAAAAAAACAAACAAACAAACAAAAAAATATATGAGGGCCTGCAACCATAGAATAACATAAATTATTAATATGAAGCTTTGGCCCAGGTGTATAAGACAGCAATTTAGTGCTATAACAGTAATGCAATAGCTCCAAAGTTGGGAAAATTAACAGAGCTAGATATATATATGGATTATTAAAATTAAACTAAAATTTTCACTTCTTACTTAAAGAGAAAATAAAATAAAAAACTTCTCAGAAGCATAGCATGTCCTGCTTGTTAGTCTTATAGGCCCATGGGGAATCCACATGGGGCTTTCCTAGAAGGAGGTGGAGCCCATGAGGAATTTTAACAGCACAGACTGTGGGACTGAATGTACTTATGCTTCTAAGGTTAAAATCTGCTTTGCCTTTTATACTTTTGGTGTGGAAACCTTACTATAATGGATGAATTCTATTTATGCTGGATGGTGAAGATTAATGAAATGACATCTTAGAAATAGAAGGTCAGTGAATATCTTTTACAACTCTGCACATACTTCATCCCTTCCACCTGTAGAAATGCTTAATATAAACCTTATGTTTATTGCATTGCAAAAGAAAAATTATAGTAAGCAAAAATAGGTATAAATTATCTAAATAAATATAAAACAATGTTCTAGTCTATCCGTTAATATTACATATAAAAAGTGTGAGTTATAATTTAATAATTTTTGGCCTTGTGATGAGAATGGCTACCAAAAATAGGGGTCTACCTGTCTTCTATCCAGTTATGATTGATCTTGAATATTTCTTAAAGAAGAAAAAGAAAATAACATGTCTGATGCACATAATTTGATTATGGGTTGTCATCTAGGAAAAACAGTTCTTTTCGCCATCTAGAAAATTTTCAATAAAATAAATGTGAGAGTCTTTGGATATTCATATACTTATTATTTTCAAAGATATACCTAGTATTGTACACAGCTGTGTCAGTTATGCTTTCTTCTGAAAATCCAAACTCAAAATATATCCCAAACAATGATCTCATTGTTTAAATGGTCTCATTCATTAAAAAGTTCAGAAGATGTACGTTTCCCTGTTTAATTCTTCAAAACCACAGCTCTTTCCACCTTTATATTCAGCCAACCTTAGGATGGGCTTTTACCTTCACCCTAGTTTATTTATGAGTGTTATAGGGCTACAACAGGGTAAAACATTGTTACCTTATGAGGATAGTCTAATGTATGCCTTCCAAACATTGAATACCAAAATATTTTTCATCAAGTAAAACATTTAGCTATGTGACTGTATTGAAAATATAATAATCCACAAAATGATTCTTTTTGATTATTTCCATTAAGTCTCCTTCAAATATTGAGGCTAGAACTTGAAAACTGGGGCTTGAGGACAACTATTGCAACTTACTGTGATGGTGTGACCCTTGACCTTCACTTATTGTATGTAAACAAACAGGCAAGTTCCAGTCATGTCTATTCAGTTTCCAGATCAGAGATAAAGTTTGGATTTAGTACATTTTTTCAAAATAACATTGTATATTCCTATCACTGTTGTAATAAATCACCACAAATTCAGTGGTTTAAAACAAAACCAATTTGTTATCATATAGTTCTGAAGATCAGAAGTCAAAATGGGTTTCATGGGGCTAAAATCACAGTGGTGACATCCTCCCTGCCTTCTTTCTGGAGTCCTTAGGAGAATATCCATGCCCTTGTCTTTTCCGGTTTTTATAGGCTGCCTGCATTTCTCATGGCATCCTTCCTCCATCTCCATAGCCAGCAAGGTAGCATCTTTAGATTTCTCTTTGATTCTGCTTCTGTCAATACGTCCCCTTCTCTGACTCTTTTAAATATTCTTGTCATTACATCAGGCTGATGGAGATAATCCAGGATAATATTCCTATCACAAGATCTTTAACTTAGTCACATCTGCAAAGTGCCTTTTCCCACATAAAGTGACACATTCACAAGTTCCAGAAATTAGAATGTGGACAACCTGGAGGAAGAACACTCCCTGCCAAAAGTGTTACATTTGCCATTCAAAAAAGTACACATTTCCCCTATTTTCCTAAGCAAAATGAAGGAGGGAAAAAGCTTATGAGTTTTAACACCTATTTAATGAAGCCTCATTAACAAGTTCCTCATTATCACATTTCCTGGAATACCTGAGTCCTTTCTTTTCCTGAGTTCCTTGTTAGCAACCCATTGGCACCTCCTTAGCATATTTCAATTAGTGCTTTACAGCTGCATATGTATGTATGTATACATATTATGTATATGCATATACATAACATATGCATATATTAATATGCATATATATGTATATATGCACATCAATGTTTTAGTCAATTTCATATTTTATTAATTACTTAAGCTTTGAAAGAATCATATTTCAAAAGTGAAAATATATATTACAATAGTTAAACAACAAATTTCTCTTCTCATTATAATCTTGTTTTGCTTTACATTCATTTTCTTTTAAACCATGACAGGTGCCGAATGCTAATAATAAATTTTCTGATGGAAGATATTTGGGTCAATTATTTTTGGAATCAAATAACAGAATCAAATGACAGATTAATGAATTCACTCCAGAATATTTGGTTGCATCAGCAATTATCAAGTATCGTAACTGAATTGTTTCACTTTAATATTATTTATAAATAAAAATTATGTGTGGATCTTGGGAGTTAAATGTAAACAAAAATGACCATAAGTGAAACATAAGATTTTAATAACAAGAAAGTGAATCATTTGTGAACATATATTAGATCAAGTCTCTTTAGTTATTTTAATTAAGTTAGACTTTTGTCCAAAATGCAATTATTCAGCACATTTTTGAATGTTAAAATCTTCCATTAAAAATGCAATATCAGAAATTTGGTGTTTTATGTAATATTAAAATAGAAAAAATACTTCAATACATTGTTGTATTGCTATTTTATAGATATAGAAATATATGCTCTCTTCCTAAATTCACATGCAAAATAATGTTATGCTTTTTTTTCTTTTAGCATTATGTCAAGGTTTCCATAGGTACAGATAAACAGAGTTTTGTTATTATCCTGTATACATAACTTCTTACACAAATTTATCCCTGGAAAATAACCAAAATGAGTGGAGATGCCATGCCCAATAAGAGTTGTAGAGGGCTTTAATGAAGCATACAAAAATATTTTTAAAAAATAAAAAAAGCGCTTTTTGCCCCTGATAAAACATATAGCTTGCCCCTCACTTGGGGATACAAGCCTGGATGTTAAAAATTGTGAGATTCAAGGCCAAGCATGGTGGTCCACACCTGTAATCTTAGCACTCTGGGAGGCCGAGGTGGTAGGATCAATTGAGGTCAGGAGTTCAAGACCAGCCCCGGCAAGAACAAGATCCTGACTATCTTAAAAATAGAAAAAATTAGCTACATGTGGTGGTGTGAGCCTGTAGTCCCAGCTAATTGGGAGGCTGAGGCAGGAGGATCACTTGAGCCCAGGAGTTTGAGGTTGCTGTGAGTTAGGCTGACTCCATGGCACTCTAGCCCAGGAGTGACAAAGCGAGATTCTGTCTCAAAAAAAAAAAAAAAAAAGAAAAGAAAAGAAAAAAAAAAAAAAACACTAAATATATCTAGCCTACATATGGAAAAACATGACTCAAAAAAGAATGCAACTGAAAATATTAAATTTTTTAGCCCATTCAGTAAGAGGCAAAGAAAAAATTACATCTAGCATCTATTAAAATGTTCTATTAAAAAAATAAATAAAAGATGAATTAGATAATTAAGATAACTTTGATTTGTAAACCAATCGTTTTTGTATTTATTGATTCAACAATGCTTAATATCATCCTGGGCTCAAGTCATCTTCCTGTATCAGCTTCCCAAGTAGCTGGGACTACAGGCACATGCCATCAGACCTGGCTAATTTTTTCTATTTTTAGTAGAGAAGGGATCTTGCTGTTGCTCAGGCTGGTCTGGAACTCCTGACATCAGGGGATCCTCCTGCCTCAGCCTCTCAGGATGCTAGGATTTGTGATGTGAGGCACTGTGCCTGGCCCATATTTACTTTTTAATTGAATCTTCTTTCAATGTAGTATTAAAGTTGTGGTTTGGGAGATGATCTTCTGTTGAATATTTTAAAGTAAAAAATTTAACAAATCATAAATCATTTAAGAAATATTTCCATTTATTTGAATGGTGACTGGATTTATTTGATTTTATGCCTTAAAATTCAAATTTATAAACATTTCTACTAGTGTTTTAGTATAATCTATAAAACATTTATTTTAATCATATAAAATATGTGAGATTAAGCCCCAAATACAAATTTACCAAAATAAAATTGTATGTCATAAATTTGACACTTTTGAGTTGTTTGCTTAAAAATTACACAGAAAAAAAGTGAATATTATGTTTAAAGAATACTTGTTTAAAATTCTTACATATGAACCAGTAATAAAGTATATTCAAATCTTTCTAAATTATAGACTCAGTCATACATTATTAATAAAGTAAATTTATTATCATTCATTATAAATTAATTTTTTAAAATAGCAGATTAATTCAAAAGCAGGTTGGCAGTATTTTCTATATTCTCTTGCAAAAGGTTTCTCTTTAGGTACAATATAAACAATGCAACATATTGGAGTGGACCACAGATAAACTGACTTATTTCCCATTCTTCATTATTAATCTTAGAAACTATAAGTAGAGAAATAAATGAATATCACCAATGAATTAAGTCCACAACAATATATTTACGTAAAGCATGTAGGCATGGATTTTGCTTATGGCTCATTTCTATAACATGAAAAATGATTGAATATTTGCATTGTGACAACAACAGTGCTGTCATAACAAAGCACTTTTGACTGCAGAGAACTTATGTGCAAAATGTCAGGAATTCAAAATTAAATCTAAAACAGAAACGAACAACTGAACATCAAATGTATTTACCTCAATTTGATTGTAATGTGGACTAGATATGTCTTCGACATCTAAAAATGAATTCTCTATGGGGGATTTTCTGACAGTAACATGTTTTTGGCATGGATTATATACTTATGAATTAAATGAAAAGTTTTGAATTATATAATAATTAAATATAAAAGAATATTTTAATCAGCCAAAACTTTGAATTAAGAGCCTCTAATGAAACAATAGTGTTCTTAGCAAAGCAATTTGTGAAATGAAATGCTTAAAATAATCAATTTAATTATTCGATTCTGAGTGTCAATTGATCACTGAATTGGTAATATTTCTGTTAATAAAATCAGTTTGCTTTTATAAAGCTGAGGTGCTTGACTTTGTGAACATTTGATCTAACCTAGACTATTGTCAAATAATAAAAGGGAAAAATGACCAACTGTGAAGAACAGAGGAATGTTTATGTACAAATTTACTTTATAACTAGTTCAAGTAATTGTTTGTATACATTGGCCAATTTTATTCTTTTGCTGAAAACTGCACTTTTTCGGTTTTTTTTTATTATTTACATATATAAGTTCACTTGTTTCATGTGAAATTCTATGTGAATCAATGTGTAGACTGTTTAAACTACTGCCATAAATGACCTATGGGACAATTATTATACATCCACAAAAAGTATACCTAATGCTTTCTCTTTGAACCAATCCTCGCCTCCCACTTTTCATTGATCTGCTCTTTATCCTTATGGTTTTACCTTTTTCTGAAGTTGATATAAGTGAGATCAAGTGGATTTAACATTTGAGACATGCTTCTTTCAAATAGCATTGTGATTCTGAGATTCACTAAAGTGATTATGTGAATCAGTTCCTTTTATTGCAGAGCTGTACTCCAAAGTATGGGGGTAACACAATTTGTTTATCCATTCACTTTTTAAAGGTCAATTTGGTAATTTACAGTGTTTTCTAAATGTGGATAATGCCACTATAAACATTTGTGCACAAGTTTTTACTTCTTGTATGTAGTTCTCTGAAACATTTTGAGTTATTTTTTTATATATAGTGTGAGGCAGGGATTTCTTTTGCATGTGAATATCTGGTTGGCCCAACACCATTTGCTCAAAAAATTATTCTTTTTCTACTGAGTTTTCTTGGTACCCTTGTCAGAAACAACTGATTATAGAAATATTGCTTTATTTACACATCCTTAATTTTATTTCATGAGCTCTAAGTTTTTCCTTATTATAGTGCCACAATCTTGATCACTTTAGTAGTGTTGTGAAATTGGGAATGATGAGTTCTCTAATTTTCTTCTTTTAAGATCATTTTGGTGATTCTAGATCCCTTGCATTTCCATGTGAATTGTAAAGTCATCTTCTCTGTTAAAAAAAGGCAAATGGTGTTTTGATAGGGAGTTCAATGAATCTGTAGATCAATCTCAAGATAATTACTTTCTTAACAATATGAAATCTCCAATCTAATTAAATCTATAATTTATAGTGGTAGAAGGTTATGTTACTAATTTGAAATCTTTCCTCTTTCTTAATGCAAGCATTAATATTAATAGCTATTAAATGCCCTATATAAATTAATTTTTCTACATTCCATACGTTCTGGTATATTATTTTATAGTTGTTTTGATTCATCTCAAAGTATTTTCTAATATCTCTGTGATTTCTCCTTTTCTCCATTTGTTAATGTTTAATTTCTAAATATTTATGAATTCTTCAAATTTACTTCTGTTATTTAATTTCATTGTGATCTAAAAACATATTTTGTGTGATTCAATCTTGATGTATTTATTGAAATTATTTTGTGGCATAAAGTATGATCTGCCCTGAAGAGTGTTTCCTATATACTTCAGAAGAAAGTATATTCTCTTGTTGAAAGTTCCCAACCTTTTTGACACCAGGGACTGGTTTCATGGAAGACAATTTTTCCACAGACTATGGCGGGGGGGAATAGTTTCAAGTGCATTGCATTTATTGGGCAATAAAACCTCTCTGCTAATGATAAACCGTATTTTCAGCTATTCTCCAGCACTAGCATCACTGCCTCAGCTACATCTCGGATCATCAGGCATTAGATTACCATAAGGAGCATGCGACCTAGATTCCTCCCGTGCACAGTTTATAGTAGGATTCACACTCCTATGAGAATCTAATGCCACTGTTGATCTGACAGGAGGGAGAGCTCAGGTGGTGATGCAAATGATCGGGAATGGCTGTAAATACAGATGAAACTTTGCTTGCTGCTGCTCACTTCTGCTGTGTGGCCCGGCCTAGTACCAGTTCACCTCCCAGAGTTTGGGGACTGCAGCTGTTGTTGTCAGGTGGAATGTTCTGTAAATATCTGTTAGGTCTAGCTGTTTTTGAAGCTTTTTACTTCCTTGTTGATCTCCTATCTTGTTCTATGTTAGGGTATTAAAGTCACCAACTATTATCATTAAATTATCTATTTCTTCCATTATTCTATCAGTTTTTGCTTCATGTATTTTTTGATTCTTTTGATAGATGTGTATAAGTTTATAATTGTTTCATCCTCTTGGTATATTACACAATTACCATTATAAAATGCTCTTTGTTTTTAGCATCAATTTCTGTCTGAATGTCTATTTTTTTCTGATGTCAATAGAACTTCTGCGGATTTCTTTAGCTACTTTTTATTTTTTGAATAAATGTTCCATCTTTTTTCTTTCAGGATGTTTGTGTTCTTTAATATAAACTCTATATTTTGTAGCCAGTATATAGTTAGAGCATGCTCTCTTTTAATCCATTCTGCCAGTATAATTTATTAGTGTAGTTAATTAATGTAATTTGTTTAATCCATTCATATTTAGTGCAATTACTGATAAAGTAGGGTTTATATCAACTTTTTTTGTTTTCTATATGTCTAATATATTTTTTGTTTCTGTATTCCTCTACTACTGTTTTTTTTTGGGGGGGAGTGTTAAGTAGTTATTTTCTTGTACACCATTTTAATTCCTTCTTGTTTTATTATATTTTTAGTTATTTTCTTAGAGTTTACAATGGGGATTAGAAATCACATTTTAATTTGTAGAAAACTACATTAGATTAATAACAACATTAATAGTAAACAAAACTTTTTCCTATATAGCTTCATTCCTTTGTTCTGCTTCTGTTTTTTGTTTTGTCATAAAATTACATCATCATTTCACATCATGTGCACATAAATAGATTTATAATTATTGACTTATGCATTTTATTTTAGTTACCTAGAAAGAGTTATAATGAATAATGTTGATCATTACTAGTGCTCTTTATTTCTGTATTCAAGTTACTGTCAGAATTCCTTTTATTTTATCCTAAAGAACAAAGTAGATGAATTTACACCACATAATTTTGATACCTACTATAACATTACAATAATTAAGATAATGTGATATTGACAAAAGGATGAACACATAGATCAGTAGAACAGAACAGAGTTCACAAATAGACTCACACAAGTATAGCAACTGACCATGTAATGGAGAAAGGATAGTCTTCTCAACAAACTATGCTGAAATAGTTGGATATACGTATATTAAAAAAATGAATCATATATACAGACCATATATCTTACATAAAAATTAACCCCAAAATTAATCCTAGAGCTAACTATATTTTGCAAAACTATAAAACCTATCAGAGTAATATTTGATGCAATCTCTGTGACCTTAGTTTTGATGATTTTATAGATGAAACACCAAAAGCATAATACCTATAAAAGAGAAAATAAGGTAAATTTTATTAAAATTATATATGTGTGTATGTATAACTATCTACATATATATGTCTGTGTAGAATATGAAAAATAACATTGATAGAAAATATATGCAAAATACATTCCCAATAAAAGACTTATTGTGAAATATATAAAAAAACCTTAAAACTCAATAAGAAAAAGAAACAACTCCATTAAAAAGAAGTTAACAAAATATCTAAACAGACATTTCACCAAACATAGAAAATAAACATAGGAAGAGAATAAGGAAATACAAATTAAAACAACAATGAGATTTCACTTCATATCTGTTAGAATGACTAAAGCTCTCATTCATTGCTGATGGAAACGTTTTAGATATAGACAGTTTGGAAGACATTCTGGTAGTTTTTTACCTAGCTCAACATAGTCATACAAATCAACAATCATGCTCCTAGTTATTTACCCAACATATCTGAAAATTATCTCCTTTGAAAGACCAACATGCAAATTTTTATAGTAGCTTTATGAACAATTGCCAAAAATGAATCAAGTAAGATATCTCTCTATAGCTGAATGGATAAACATATTGTAGTTTATCCAGACAATTGAATGTGATTTAGCCATGTAAAAACATGGATGAATCATCAATACATATTGATAAGTGAAATAAGCCAGTCTGAAAAAGGTACATACTTTATGATTCCATTTATATGATATTCTGGAAAAGGCAAACTATAGAGATATCAAAATTATAAATGCATGCCAAGTTATGAAGGTGGAGTGGGGTGAAGTTTAAATAGGTAAAGTATAGGTTATTATTAATTGTGCTGATTCAGTATAATACCATATTGTTGATATATGACAGTATGTATTTATTAAAATCCATAGAACTTTACACTCAGGAGTGAACTTAATGTATGGAAATTTAAAAAATTCATTTAGGATGTCAGGCCATCTCACAAAAAATGCTGAATGTGAAAAATGAACATAACTATGTGAAAAATGCATAAAACAACGCTACTGAGAAATTGGGGGAAGAAATTCTAAGTGACTTTGGCAATAAATGGAGTCTGAAAGACTAAAGTCAAAAGAAATCACAAATGTGTATGATATTTAATTGATAAAGACTTTTTACACACAGTATGAATTAATAATTCTGAAACCAATAGACTTGTATACCATGGCCATAGTGTGGCCACGGATTAGGGTTGGAGATATCAGTATGAATTCATATTTAACTCAATATAGATCAGATGGTTAAATATAGACTATGTACAGATATGTTTATATTCAGAGGTTAGTAGGTACAAAAATATTTATTTACATTATCAGATAAACTATAGCCCCAATCTGGAATCCGGTCATAGGGATGTAATTAATAGGGACTTATGAAATATTTGGATCACTTGCTGAAGGCGCAGATGACGCATTATTTTGGACTTTATAAGGATTGGATGTCCTTCTTCAGCATACATATTGAATCAAAGACCTTTAAATGGATCTGAGTCTCTAATTGGAATGTTATTAATACATCAGTCAGGAAACCAAGAGTTAAAGCATGAGTAACCCTCCTTATGTCATTTCCTGAATGGCACCAGTGCTGAATCAAAATTAGCTGGGACATATCACACTACTGCACACATTAAAGTATTATTTTTTTATTGCTGTATAAAACTGATTAAAGTTACATTTTCTGATTGAGAGGTAACTAAAATGTCCTAAGGGCAAAGAAAAGAATTTGGATAACATATGTTTTGGCCCCTTATACTTAGAGCAGATTTAGTAAGATCTTACAATTCATCATACTTTATATACCATATCAAGTGATTAATTAAAGAACAACAAAGTTTTCTCTCGTTTTTAGGTTATTTGATTTGAGAAATGAAGTTTAAAATAATCTTGAATCCTACAAAAATTCTAATAAAG
This sequence comes from Avahi laniger, assembly GCA_963575035.1. Taxonomy (NCBI): domain Eukaryota; kingdom Metazoa; phylum Chordata; class Mammalia; order Primates; family Indriidae; genus Avahi; species Avahi laniger. Next base: position 3,830 of record CAUYSK010045541.1, on the reverse strand, counting down.
TCATGGAAAACAGAAAGCAGAAGACACTTAACTTATTAAGAGAAACTAGACTTTTGCTCATTTATCTGTATATTTGACTGCAAAAATGTGAATTGTAGAAAACTCCTGAGTTTTCTACTTCTCATCAAAGAAAATGAAATCATATTACGGGTTAAAAGTCCTCCATATCTTGTATACAACATCAATAAAAATGGGTATAATTTGCTTACCTGTTTTATTGTAGCTGTTATAATTAAGGTTGTTGGTTACATTTCAATTTCCTTAAACCATGAAGAACTTTGTAAGATTTTGTTATTTCGTAGTAATGGAAGGAGATAACTTTTTAGACATGTATATACCAAGCTTGTTGGCCATAGAAAAATGCTAAAATGTTGACCTGCCATAAAATCGTATTTTCAAAATGCAGAACAAAAAAATACGTTCTTTCTAATTTGGACATATATTGAGGGTGTGAATGGAGAAAATGTTTATAGTAAAACAGAATTTTATATGCTGAGTGTCCAAAATTGTTTGATGATTTTTGAAGAGACGTAAAAGACTCAGAAAAGGACCAACTGACAGTTGTTAGATGAATGTGTAGATAGCATTAAAAACTCATGCAGAAACAACTTGCCAAATTTTTTGAAAATAATTCTGCTTCCCAAAAAGAGAAAAAAAGAAAAACAATTAGAAAAGTACAGCTTTCTTGATTTTATTACTAATACTTTAACTAATTTGGAATCCAACTATAATATTACAATGTCAAATTAACTTTGTGCATTTAAACTACGTAACTATATGTGTGTATGTGTGTGTGTGTGTGTGTGTGTATAAAGAGAGAGAGAGAGAGAGAGAGGGAAGGAGGTTTTTCCAATCTGCTTCAGTGAGCTTTAAAATGCTGGCCATTTTAGACATGTATACTTTATTTTACAAATTTATAAATACAATAAGCCTGATTGATAAACATCTGGTCAACCAGAATAAGCCTGTTGACATAAAATGAATAGGCATATATGGAGGACTATATACTAATTTTTACCTGTCCCAAACTTGCTGTTACCAGGATTTAAATTTTTTTATGGGACAGTACATAGCTTTGTGTCAACATGTTGGACTGACAGCGAGAATCAGTGAAATGCAAGCTTGATAGCGAGTTAAAACCAAAGATAATTTTATATTTTACTCTATTCAGTTTTGTGACAACATTATTAAAAATAAAATACAAAGATTTCCTGCAACCTGCAGGCAGTTCAGAGAATTATTAATAGAAAAGAAACCAGAAAGAGTAAAAACATTTTTCTGTATCATGATACAGAAAAGAATATGTCATTGTTAAAATTTTTAAAATATAGGCAATATGTATTTAATTAGCCCTATTTAATCCTATCAGTGTTCTCTTTTTAAAAAGTCTTACATTTCTGTATATTTAATATACACAATAATACAGCCCTCAAAAATGTAAATATCCAATAGTTTAAAGAGAGCCAAAACAAAGTACTATATTAGAATACAGAAACATTATATTTTCTCATACATATCATTTGTTTAATTGGTTTCAATGCTAATTACTACTAAGTGCCATTGTTATTATTTTGTTTAAATAATAGGATATAATTCAGAGAAAAGTAGTTAATTCAGAATGAAATATAATTCCAAAATATCTATACTTCATATTTTGTTATAGTAAAAATGCATATATGACTTAATTTATTATCATTACTGTTATTAATATTTTCTTTAGGTATATTTGTGCCCTGGGTTGTTACTAAAATTTGGTCAGCCTACCTCAAGGTTATAGATATGGCAGGCTCCTGAATCTTACAGGGTTGATCTTTCACACTTTAAAGTGCATGTGCCTGTCTCGGGCCTCCAGTGTCTAAGATAACTCTTGTTTATACTGCCTGATCAACATAATATCATTAATAAGGTTTTTAGTGATGCTGTTGCCCCTCTCAGAAAAACGCATTCTTGATAGCCTTGGTACATGGTGGTCCTTCTTGGATTTTTCATGAAATGTAATCCTCTGGTAGGTCTTCCACATGTAGATGGTATATCAATTTCAACATGCTTATTTCTTTGAAACATCAGTCATGGCGATGCTGGCTTGTTCACTTTGCTCTGTGTGGGATGTCCTAAGTAATTCTCTCCATCTCTTAGGAAATTGTTAGGGTGCTACATCATGTATATTGAAAGAGTATTCTCAAATAAAAAAACAAAGCAAAACAAAATGAAAAAAATCTCTTTCCTATCTGAGTTTATGCAGCACTCTTAATCAAAGACCTTCAAACTTCATCCCTCTGTAAGTTACCACGGATACATACTGACTTATAAAGTAATTAGGTCCTATAGCTCCCTTGGAAAATAGTTCTTGTTTTCCTTCTGTGATCTGGCATGTTTCCAGCTGAGGTATGCTATAATTTGATCTTAATTTTAGACCCAGTGGCCAGGAGGGGAAATAAGAGAAAATTGTGAGTAATGGAAACTTTTTCTGTATAGGGTAGTGATCTCAACCTTGTCTTCTAGTACAGGATAGAGAGAGGTGCTAGCTTTCAATAGGTAAGAATTGGCCATATGTATAGACTCACAAGATTCAAAGAAATTTTTGTAGTTACTAAATATAATTTTAGGGTATCCATGCGGATGTCACTGTCTCATGTTTTCGGAAACCAGATGTTTCTAATTAGGACCCTGACTTTGTCAAAAAGAACGACTTTTGCTGGATTTTTAACCATATGTGTTATTTAGCCACTTACTCTTAAGTCCTGGCCTTAGTCTTGAGTTTGTTCCCAGGCTGCACCCTCAATTTGTGGAAGATTGGAACTTCCTTCTGTGGAACCAAAGATTCTGTCTAGTTTTCACATCTGACTTTTAACTGGCTTGCATCCCAGCTGTTTATTATCTTGCTATAGAGCATTAATGGCACTTAGCAATAGTTATCTCAGCCTGTTATTTTTATAATTAATATTTTTAATCTGTATCTCAAACATTTGATAAATGGCACTATTTTATTCCTTTTTGCCAATTCATCCTCCCAAATGACCACTAACGAGTATTTTAAAAGTTGACTGGGCATAGGCTTTTTTCCACTTCCTGCCAGTGATGGAAGTCAGTACTTCCAAATGGATTCTGCTATAATTTATTTTCTCAGGCTACTTCTGGCATTGACTCTTGAAATTCTCTAAAAGCAGAAATTAGAATGGAGTTTGGGGGGTGAGGGGCAGTTGTTTATTATGTATCAACAAATTTGCAAGGAAGGAAAAGAGGCAGGAATGATTAACAAATTGTTAATCACAAGGTTGTTACAAAACCTTTGCCAAATTGCTGGGGACCTCTGGAGCAAACAGATTTTATGCTTAACTGAGAAGAGCAGGCATTTATAGCTCCATCTTGCTCAGGAAATGACTTCAGGTAGAGTCTGGAGGGGCTTAAAATAGAGTCTGAGAGCTGATTATTTTCCTGGTCAAACAGCAAGTCCTTTCTTGAAGGGGGTTCTGGGTGGAGTATCTCTGTGTGTACACACCGGCACAACAAATTCCAGTGCAGACAAGGTTTAATTAAAACATGCTTCTAAAGGCCAGTCTCACTGGAGATAAGTGAAGGCAGTGGCTTTGATTAGCATGAGAAAAGTGTGGAGGAGGAGGACACTAGTCCACGGTCTCTCAGGAACCAGCATTTCAGCAAGTCATTACTTATTTTAACACCTGTCTTCATGAAAACATTCACATAAGCTAAGAATATCTTATTCACACTGGAAGGACTAGCCTTTTTTGAGAAATTTTATGGTTAAGAAAATTATAAAATGAAGGCTCCCTTTTAAAAGAAAAGAATTACTATTAATGTCCCATCCTCCT